>CYKH01001814.1:10227-28004 GCA_001460835.1 Bodo saltans
GCGCGCTGGAAGAGCAGGCGCGTGCTCGCGAGGCGGAGCTTGCTGCTCGCCAACAGCAGCTTGAGGCCGCTGCGCAGCAACGTGAGGCGGAGCTTGCAAGCCGACAGAGCGCCGCGGATGCCGATGCGGAGAAACGCGAGACGGCGTGGCGCATGCGTGAAGCGGAGATGCGCACCAAGCACGACGCCATTGCGGCCGACATCGCCGAGCGCGAGAGTGCCGCGAAAGAGCGTGAGGCCGTGCTCCAGCAGCGCCAAGCCGCAGCGGAGGCTGAGGCCCTGCAGCTCGAGGTGGACTGCCGCAAGCGCGAAGAGTCACTCGCTGCACGGCAGTGCGCGCTGGAAGAGCAGGCGCGTGCTCGCGAGGCGGAGCTTGCTGCTCGCCAACAGCAGCTTGAGGCCGCTGCGCAGCAACGTGAGGCGGAGCTTGCAAGCCGACAGAGCGCCGCGGACGCCGATGCGGAGAGGCGTGAGAAGGAATGGGTGGAGCGGCAAGAGATTGTTTCTGAAGCTTTAGTGGCGGCGCTTGCGCTTGATCAGAGCAGGAAGTGGGCGTTGGAGGATCGTGAGCGTGAACTGTTGGTGCTAAGCCGAGAACAAGAGTCCTCTTTAGCTAAGCTGGAAGCTTTGGATGGCGAGCTTTTAAGGATGAGACGAGAGCTCGATGTGAATACGAGATGTGTGGGAGAGAAGCAGCAGCAGCTTAATGATGAAATGTTTCACCGCACCGCCGGGAACCAAAGCGCCCAAGCACTGACGCACGACCTGCTGAAGAGGAACGATGCTCTGACAAAACAACTGAAGTCTTTGTTCAAAACTGTCACATTGTTAATTGAGAAAAAGAGAGTTGATTGTCTACGCTGCTGCTGGGAAAATTCGATGGAAAGGGATTGCTGTGAGTTTTGCGCACTTCCGCTGAAGCGCCAGTTAGATGTGTGAGTGATACACGTTTTGTACAATCTTGTTGACTTTAGAATGCATGAAAGAGTATTCCTTGAACATACAGCAGTTTTCGAATTGTTTTTCCTCCCCTCAGACTGTGAACTGTGCCTTCTTTTGTTGGTTTGAACCCCAGAAGACTGAAAGAAAGCACACAATCAATGCCCATCCCTGCGCTCTCGGTAACCGCACTGACAACGAGAGGGCGCATTCAGAAGTTGGAGCAGTCATACCTTAGCAGCGGTGGTGTCAGTCCTCACGATGTTCTTGAAATCAGACGACTGCTAGCAGAGAATGGAATTCCGGTGAACATGAGTAACGAGGAGCTTGTTGTTCTAGCGATCTCTCACTTTCAGCAGCAGCAACAGCTCCTTAGCTCATCTCACCGAAGCCACCCACCGAAATCTCCAAGGATGCACTTGTCTGTTGGAGGCGCTGGGTCTCCTTTGGGCGACGTTGGGAATGGGTCGTTTTCGTCTGCTGTGCTGATCGAAAAGCTCACTCGGGAGAGCTCAGATAATCGCAGACGTATGTCACTGGCTGAGTACACTGCGCTTGCCAACCAAGTTCGTAAGCACAGCGTCGTGGCCGCTGGAACTGCAGATGAGGATGAGCTGCAAGAGCAGTTTACAGGAGAAGAAGATGCACGTGCGAGGCGGCGGGCAAGCAGAGCTCCGGGCTATATTCCTGGTCCTCGGACATTCGAAGATGCCCTGACACCTGGTATGGCGGCGCACGGCGACTCAACCAGCACTGGCGACGACAGCGACGACGATTACAATTTTGATGCCTGTCCAGCAAGCTCCGAGTTTGGATCTCCGCCATCTTTTAGCAACTCCTTCACTGCATTTGGACCTCAAAAATCGGGAGCTTCGTTTGGTGACTTCGACGATGAATCGAATTCCCCGATGCATCGAGGGGTCTCGCTCCGCGTCATTCAAAAAAGGCTCCAGTCAGTCGGGCTTGCCGAACAGGCAATGACTACGATCACTGGGCACTCATCAAGAAAGCACTACCGATTGAATGATAAGCTGACATTCGACCGACTGAAAGAGGTGATAGAGCTTGGAAAGTCAGACTCGTCGACGCACACCCCATCTCCAAGAAAAGGGGACGCGTTTCGTAACGTGGTGCGCAGTGCGTTCGGTGCCGTGATGGACGGCGCCACATTGTTTCGGAGATTTGGTGGCGATCCCACTGACCACAACTCCTGCGTGAGCAAAGATCGAATTTTGGGTGTCCTTGCTGCATCACGGAATCCGGTAGGCTTGTCCCGCAGTGAGTCCAACGCGTATCGTGATGCGATTGAAGCGTGTGAGTCGACGAGGTTAGACTTCGACGCGTTCCTTGAAGCAATCGGGGTGGCGGACATGGCAATTGGTGGCGGTGGCATTAGCAGTGGTGGCGCAGCAATGCTTAGTGATGATGAGGAAGGTCTCGGAGATTCGAAGCGAGGCCGCCGCCACCGACCACATGGATCGTCGAAAAAGAAAGATGGATCGAATGCTCTTCTCCCAACGTCCTCGGCTCAAGATGCGAATCTTACGCCCAACCCGTCCGTTGCAGAACATCCCATGATGATCACGGCATCGGATTTCTTTCCTCCGCAATCAGCGACTCTTGTACAGTCGGGGAACTATTCAGCTCAGAGAGCGAATGATATTGCGATTCATGACGCCGCTGCTGCCTTCTTTTCGCATCTGTCACAGAACCGACGTAAAACCCAAAACTTGGTGCTTCCGTCGGAGAAGCTCCGACAAAAACTGAGCAAGACACTCAATGATCATCTCGCGAAAACGCATCGCTCATGCACGTTTGCCAAAGGCCTTGTTTACGTCTTGCGGTTGGATGTGCAGCTGCTCAACGCGTTTGTCCTGCGGTCAAAAGGACGATTACGTGGAAACACCTTTTCCCCGTTTGCACTGGCGCTAAAAGTTCTCAAGGCGATTGAACGGACTGTCGTCGCACTGCGAGCCCACCAGACATGCCAAGTGTGTTATCTCAAGCTTGAACCGAAGTCCCCGAGAATTACACCACAGTGCGCCGATCGAAACAATTTGATTAACTTCATGCGACTGCCGAATGAAGCTCGTGTCGAAGGTGATGAGTCTCAACTTGCCAGCACCAATCCCACGAACAGTCCACGACAAAGGCGAGGCCCACAACCACCGACGATGATTCGAGCCGAGGGGGTCGTGGGTCTCAATTCCTCGGCTACTGCAAGAAACGTCGTTGCTCTTGTGGGAACTACAACATCGAGGACTCAAGCCGACGATCCACTGTCACTGGCCGGGTCGACGCTGGACGAAGCGCCTGCTGGCGCAACGTGGCAACCTGTACAAATCATTCATGTCCGTGGAGAGGGTTTCACCGCCAAGACTCTGACGACGCAGCCCCACCACCACACAGAACCAAAGAAAACTCATGGCCGCCCGGCATCCAGTCGCAAGGTCGCCACGCCACCAAGGACACCACATCAGCCACCTCGCGTGGCGAGTTGCGATGCGACAACAACTTGTAACAGCGCTGGCGTTGCGGCTAGGATTGATGCTATCCTCCAACGTGCCCACGATCATGAGCGTCTGCAGCTGCGACACGACATCATCATGCAGCAGCATCGTGATGGAACGCCGGGGAGCAAGAAGGCCCCAGTGCGGCCGTCAACTGCGACGGCTCCTGCGCGAGCTACTGGGAGGCGAGGCTTTCACTTCTGAGGATCAGCCCTTTTTTTATCAAAGGGTCGAAACGAGACCCTGAGAGTGAAACAATAGTTTGTACAGTTACTGTCTAAGGAAGGGGCGCCTACCATACATTTTGTAGATCCTCCATGCAATGTGTTGTGTACTGACAAAAAATAATAATAATACAGTGGCTGAGCAACGTGCCTCATTTTTTAAGAGAGAAACAATCCTGTCTTTTTTGAGTTGTTGCAGAATCACTTTTCCAACTTAGCCAGCGGGTGTGGAGCGTGGGAACCATGCTCTGAGCGCTACCAACACGAAACATTGACAAAACAAGCAATGACCAAACAAAATTTTCTTGTGACGGGTGAGTTTGAGACCAGTTCCTCAGTCGTGTTCTTCACCAACCGAGGACTCATGAACCCAGGAGCAAGCGGCGTACCGGGTGCTGGTGGCCTCGGTCGCGTCGTGCACCTTCCTCACCGTATTGATGCGAGCTCGTCGTCGTCGACGAACGACTCCGCTCCGCCTTTGCCGCTCGGACGCAGTCACGATCGTCAAGAGGAACCCATGTGCCTCGTCTTCGACGAGGTCGCAGATGGAATCAGTTATGAACCTCAGCGGAGGGAGTTGAAAAAAGCGGATGACGAGTCATCGACATTTACGTCAGTAAGTCAGAGATTCAGATTTCCACAGCCGACAATGAATCACAACGTGCATCTCGAGGAAGTCGTTGACAGTGACGAGACGAAGGATTTAGATCCGACGCTACGAAAGCTGTATCTGTCTCAGAAGCGATCACCTCATCTCGAGGCATCGGTGCTCTCTCACACAGCTTCTCAGAAACGCCAAGCAGCAGCTGAGCGCGTGGAGGCACTAATCGAGCAGCGCATGAAGCATCCCACTGAACCTCTTCGAAATCTGTCGAAATATGAACTGAATCACGACATCACTGACTCATTCGCAGCAGTCAAGCAGGCGACGCAGATTCGTAGTGCGGCGGATTGCAATCTAGTGGAGAGATTGAAATCAAATCACGTCACTGCCGGGGCTACTGACGTTGCCGCGACAGCACAACGTTCGCCAGTTGCGCCAGTCCTCAACAAGCGATTGCACGTCGCTCCTGCGACCCCCGTACCTGAGGCAATGTCCTTGCGGGATCGATGGAAAATGACGAGCGCGCACTATCGACGTGTCACTGAAACATTTTCTCCGACTCGGCACATGCGCACCTCGCCCCATCGACCTTCTGTATCCTCAGAACGCGCGGAAGCGCTGCAGCATCACGAAGTAGTGCAATCGAAGACAACGACATTGACGACGACAACCACCGCGATTGTCAGCGGTGGGATTTATGATGGGTACATATCCCCTTTTGAGGCCCTGATGCGCAGCAGCGGTGAGACATGAGGTGCCGTTTGTTGATTGTGTCGCTCCATGCATTGTAATTGTTATTTGTACATCTGCAAAAAGGCACTTGATGACGTCGAACTTGTGGTCTGTGCCTCTGGTTGCCATGTTACTCCTTTCCCTCGGTCGTCAACTTTAGTTCATATTTTCCGTTCCCACAACATGGTCCTTTCACGACTCCACCCTTCGCGACTTCTCACAATTCACAATTTAGCGTGGGAGGCCGGTGTCGTCGGGTGGTTTGCTTCCCAATCACTTCTTGCATCACCTACCCTTGCGGGAGTGTTCCTCGCCTCTGGAGTGCTGGTGTCGCTCCTTCTTCGCAGTGTGGCTCCTATCCCCACCTTTCAGCCAGTCGGTGGCTCGTACTGTGTTGGAGTTCGCCACATCCCTGGGGACGCATCCAAGAATTTGCCTCCTATGGCGGCGTACTACCCAACGCACATTCCGCCAAACCATCAAGACCCAGAGCCGTGGGTCCCTCACGATGGTGACACGCGTTATCTGCGAGGACTGTCTTCGTACGGAGAACTACCCTTTGTGCTGTTTCGTCACTGGAGTCTTGTTGGCATGCGATGCACGCGGAATGCGGCGGTCATCCCGCTATGGAACGCCACCACGCAGACTATGCGACCGTGGGTGGTGTTTAGTCACGGCCTTGCAGGTCACTGCAGGCTGTACAGCCTTTTGGCAATGGACATGGCCGCCCGTGGTGCCATCGTCATAGTCCCAGAACACCAGGACGGGTCCAGCTGCTTCACTCGCGACGTGCACAATTCGTCTGACGATGCGTGCACGCCGCTGAAGCCGTGTCCTGCGCCATCAGGTACTCCCCAAGAGCGACAATTTCGTGAAGAGCAACTCAACCACCGAGTCAAGGAAGTGGAAGCGGTGCTCCGAACGATTGTCTCCGGCGACATGTTTCACTCGCTGTGTTTGTCGCAACAAGACATCCAAGATGTTGCGGAGCGATGCCCAGGAGGTGTCCCTCAGGTCGCGTTGGTGGGACATTCTTTTGGTGGCGCAACCGTCTTAGCAACGGCGGTAAACCTTTGCACGCAACAGCCTCCTGATGAGACGTTGAAGGGGCTGCACGTTCATGCCGTCACAACATTTGATGCGTGGCATTTACCAATTCAGTACACAACGCTCGCAAAGATTCGAGAGCTTTGTCGACATGATGACACCTCTCGGAAAGGAGGGTCAGTGTCGCGGCGCCTACCACCTCTTCTTCTCCTAGAGTCCGAGGAGTGGGAGTGCTGGCCTCCCTCCACGCGTTTCCAACGTGAACTCATTGCTGCGTATCAGCAAGCATCAGACGCTGCTGCAGCAGGTCCGCAATTTGGGACCAGCAATAATGACACTGTGCCATCAGTGTCGCGCGAGGTGACGTATGGGACAGACCACATGAGTTGTTGCGACATTGCGGCGCTGTCGCCTGTCTTGTCACGAAAGAAAACCAGCAAGGTCAAGCCCCGCCAACAAATCACAAATTGGGCCAGACGTGTGCTGCAGCACATTGCTATGGCGGCATCGGAGGAGGGTGCAACCCTCTCCATGCAGCAGATTGCGTCGCAAGGAACAAACAAAACGACCCTTTGATGATGGCACCCCAATGGAGCGTTTCCACAACCTGTTTTGATCGCTACTCATTTCTGCTGCTGAGTTGTTTGCGATCTTCGTTCCTTTGTTTTTCTTTTCCTTTTGCGTTTTCTATGCACTTGCCATGCTCCTTGTTTCTTTGTGTTCGTGTTTGTGGTTGCACTCAAAGCTCCCACATATTCTCTCTCGTTTTTTTTTTTTTAAAAATGTTGCTCTTCGCTTGCCAGACAGGATTTCTCATTATGTCTTCAGACACTCCTTCTTCTGACATCAAGCGCTCCTCCTCCATTGAAGCGAGCGCTGCACATTTTGCGACGCACTCCAGTCTGACTCTTAACTCCTCGAAGTTATCGGACGTGCTTCAACTTCTCGTGAATGGGTACAACAGCCACGAGGCACAGATTGCAGAGTTACAAACCCAAGTCAAGAGCCTTCAGCTCCAGCTATCAGGAGGGGCGTTGATGTCGACTCATCTCCCACTGCAGCCTGCCTCTGTTCCAACGATTGTTACTCCTGGACAGGCCATCCCTGCTAAACAACAACCGACGACGACGATGATATCTCCTGCCCAACCGGTATTACTCCCACCTCCCCCACCAACCGTCGTGATTTCAGAGCCGCCGCCACCACACGCCACGTCCGATGCCGTGTCCTTTTCTTCACCAGTGCCAGACGGATCTCATCCTGTCACTCCCGTTGTGGTAAAACGAGATGTGAGCTCGCCGTCCCGTACCAAAAAAAAAAACTCCCCGGCGCCCAAGTCTGCTGCTACTGGAACACGGGCGGCTCCCGTAGCAGGTGAGATGGAGAAGATGAAGCAAAGCGTGGCCCAACTCCAGCAAATGCTTGGTGTTCACACCGACGCCGGGAAAGAGGCAGTCCGGCAATTTCTGTTCGCCGTTGGAACAAGCGCCAACATTCAACAGCCCCTAGCTGCTGCGTTCAAGCCACTGTTGCATCTGCCGCTATTGTCCGCTGTCGCGCAGCAAATTTCAGAGGCCACATCGCCGGACACGTACCTTCGTGGATTCGAAGCAAAACTCGAATTACTTACCACCACTGTCGAGGCGATCGCTCAGCAACAACAGCAAGCACTGGCTTCGGGAGGAATCAGTGGCGCTGGAGGTGCGTCAAAAAAGTCGACCACGAACACAGCCCAACGCTCCCCGATGGTGTCCACCGCATTAGCCACACTCAGCAGCAGCGCAAGTTCAGGTGGCAATGCAGGTGCTGCGGTTGATGCAGCTGCACGCGTAGATATCGCTCGCTTCGCGAAAGAAATCAAAACCCTTCAGAACGACCTTCTCTCGCTAAAATCAGTGACAGCGGAAATATCAGAAAGAAAGCGCAGCAAACAGTCGCACGGTGCTCCGTCAGAAGCATCGGATTCAGACGAAGAGGTTCCGGAGTCGAAAGCTGTTACTGACAATGCTCAAATGTCGAAGCTTCTCAAGAGAATCGACGCGCTGGAAAAGCACACCAAGCGTGGTAACGCGTCTGGTAGCTCAACTCCTATGGGAGCTGGCAGCTCACTTTTATCGCCGCACGCAGCCTCGCCTCCACCAACAAAGCTTTCTTTAAGTGGTGCGTCGTCCACTGCCGAGAAGTCAACGAATAGAAAGTCTGTGGGAGGAATTCATCCTCCGGATTCTTCGCTCAACCTTGCCGCGTCACAAAATAACGCTCCCGCAGTGGACTACACTGCAATCATTCACGCGGTGGAGGAAAAGGCAATGATTGCGAATCGAAAACTCAAAGATTCGCTTGTGGCTTCATTGGGATCACAGATTGATGCCTTGAAGCGCGATGTATCGAGACATGATGAGTGGATCGCAGCGCACGACCTAGTGCACGATGAGTTGGTTCCCACTCTGATTTCCCGAGCATCGTTTGTCGTGGCCGGGTCGGGAGGTCTTGGAGGTGGGGATGGGCGCGGACAATCTCCGAAGCGTCCCGCCTCAGCAATGCTCAACAACGTGCACTCACCGTTTGTGCCAAAAAGGGATGCCATTATCCGTGCAGGGGCTCAAAACCCACGCAGCTACTCATCGTCGACTCGTGTTGTGGTCGATCCTTACAATTCTGCATCTGCAGCCACGGCCGCCGCGACGTCGCTTGCACAACAGCAACAACGGCCGCACAGCGCTATGAGCGGCCGAAGCAGCAAATCTACTGTGACGTACAAACTGTATCAACAGCAGCCTAACCTTGGCTTCTCTGGGAGTTCTCCCTTTCCCGTGACATCGTCGAGCGATGCGGCTGTCGCGGCCCCTCAGCCACGAACGCCGCAGGTGTCAGTTAGCTCGTCCCTTTTCGCCTCTCCTATTGTTGCGCCTGCAGGGCATAGTGCAGAGAATTGTGTTGTGTGGGATTGTGGCTGGTGCACTGCGTCGCGCGACCGCATTCCACAGTGGAGTGGCTCACCAACACCCCCACATCGATAAGCCTTGTCGAGAAAAACCTTCACAACCACCAGGGGGCCAGTATGCTTCGATCAATACCATGTCGTGTATTCACCCCTTCGCTCCCGTTTGTGTGTATTAGTCAAACCTTCCCAAACTTCGCGACCTGAAAGCATTGTACCAAACTTCCTCTCAGGACTTTCCTCTTTTTCCCGCGCGGCGCCACTGACGGGTTGCTTGTTTCGACATTTTCTCCTTTTTTGTGCTTATCCTAAATATCGAAACAGACCAAACAGTTTCAAGTGCAAGGGCACCCCTCAAAATGCCGTTCATCAATTTTGACGCCAGTGCTACAACGCTCATCGACGCCCATCTGAGCCTCTCCTTCACACAACTTACGGATCTGTTAAAAGTGCTGATCGACCAAACAAACGCCCATGAGCAGCGATTGCAAGATATGGGATCGCACATCAACTCCCTGCAGCGACGAAATGAAGAGCTCGAGAAGCAGCTGCAACAAAAGACTGGCTCAAACAACACTGCACTGATCGAGGAGCTTGCCACAAACGTTGAGCTTCTTCGCGACGAAATTCATACACTTAAGAAAAAATCTCAAAGCTCCGATTCGCTAGCTGCCGACCTCGAAAACCTTGCTCGGACAGTGGCAGCCGATCGTCAGTCGACCAGCGTCGCCTTCAGCACTGTGCAGGAGAAATGGAGTGCACTCCATCAAAACATGAATAAGTGCCAAACTGACGTAGCGTCTGCATTGGCCTTTCAAGATGTGTGGGGCGCAAACACCGATGAGGTCAACAGGCTAGTCCGCGATCAAGCCACATTACCTAGCGCAAAGAAGGATTATATTTTATCCCTTCCCGCCATGGAGAATGTGTTGCAGGAAATTGCAGGATTTGCGGCCGCGAAACCTTCCCAGCCTGGAGATTTTGTCCGACTAGCAGATTGGGATGCTGTGTTGAAGCCGCTCCTGGACGAAGTTGAGAAGTTGCGACGCCAGCTAGACGATGCTCATCGCGTTCATCGTCTTGCTGAGGGACTCGACGCTCGATTGCGCGAGATTGACGAAAAACTTCGCATCTTAGATGCCACCAAAGCAGATCATTTTTCATTGACTGGTAAGACTGACAAAGACACCACAGCCAACATTGCTCAAAAAATAAGTGCCCTTGCCGATGAACTCGGAGAACTAAATGAACGCCTCAACAACGGAGGTGGTAATGGAACTACAGCAGCAACTGGCGGTGATGCCATCAGAAAAAGTATCGCTGCAGCGGGAGGAGTCTCCGATGATTTACGCAAGCGAGTCACCGCATTGGAAACTGAAACTGTCGTCTTGGAAACCAAGAAGGCTGACCGATCAGAGTTGATGAAGTTGTACGAGGCTATGGACGCGCTCACACGCAACAGTCCACTCGGCTTGCAATCTATGCCGTCAGGCGTTGAAAACACAACATCCCCACAGCCGCCAAGAGTGAAGCCTCCTAGTGCAAAATCACGATCCAATTCGGTGCTGGACCAAGTTGCTGTCGTGGACTCCCACCTACCTCCCGTAGACTTCACAACCATAGGATCAAACCGCATGGGGAGTGCAAGCCCTCGTCGTACAGGGAGCGCTACCCCGTCCCGTCCCTTGTTTGTCGGTCGCACGGCGGTTGGCGTCCGAGACTCCTCAGGCGGTATGACGCCTGCATCAATCACATCAATGACACGGTGATGACTCCTGTGCGCATCGTTTTGGCGTATCATATACTAGTGTACCAACGACGAAAAAATACGATTTTTTTTTTTTTTTTTGCTTTGTAACGAAAAATGCATCTGAAGACAAACGTTGGGTTTACTGCTTGCAATGATGTTAACAACAACAACAACAGTGTGTTGGAGAAAAAGCTGTACACATATTACAAATATTATGGCAGTGAAATTTACTGTGAGGTGTCTGAAGTGCGGAAAAACACGAGACACGTACAATGACCCTCGTCTTAGAAGAAGCGTGATTGAATGCAAAGCCTCCTGCTTTGAGTCCCATTATGAGTGGGAGTTTGTTGAGGAATTTGATGAATCTGCTGCCTCGCCACAAGTGCCCTCGAACCCACCCGCATCTGTTGCTGTTGCCGCACCGACCACTGGGCCTGTTGTGGGAACGTCACCAGAGAGCCAGGCAGCACCAGCCCCAAAGCAAGCTTTTGTGGAGGAGAAGCAAGAGGTGAAATTGGAACAACCGCCACCCCCACAGAGACAGCAGCGGACGTCATCGACAGCGGCGGCTCCTCCAGTTGAGCAAGATAATGCAGAACCCTCGAAGAAACGGAGTGGCATTTGTGTCATGCTGTGATATACATCTTTGTAATTTTGTTTTGAATGCTGCTCGCGCCAGGCTGCGCGACGCAAGATGCGCTTGACATCATCAATAAAATACCTCCAAGATATGATGCACCAAAGAGATTTGACACGCTTCGCCTCCTTTTGTGATTTCGCCCTCAGCCATTTCTCAAATTAGAACAATAGACCTAGTAACTTGTAGACATTGTGACAGCCCGACTCAGATCACACCTAAAACCAAATGGATCTGGGTGTCTCCGTCGCCGTTGATGGAGGAGTGGACGCAGCAGCGAGGCTCAATGCAACTGCTAGTTCGCTCACTGCAGACCAACTCGATACGATTGACATGAACTTGCACGGCGTCGCCGGAGGCATCTTGAGGAGAAAACTTCTTCCTGTGATTCGTCGTAAGAAAGAGGCAGTGCAACGAACGCTGCTCACCCGGAAACAGCTTGGCGCTTCCTCTCGTGCCGGAGGGCCGTTTTCTGCAGAGATACAGCAGACAGTCAAGCGACTTTTGACAAATGCCCAATTTCATGATGGACCCGTCGAGCTTTCGGATATCCTCGCACGTTTGCCGTGGGATGTCGTGTGGTCCACACTGGTCCCACTGCTTGTGCCAGTTTCCTACCGCACCGGCGAGGTCATGCAATACCCAAACACGCCCGCAGAAGCATCGTGCAGTTTTTTGATTCTTCAGGGCACTGTGGCGTCGATTCTTGCCGTTGACGTGCGCCATGCGTCAACGCAGCAGTACCTGCGGCGCCAAGTGGCACCCGGAGAGAGAGGCTCCTTCGATGCGAGAAAGATTGTGGTGTCCCAGCTAACTAGCATGAAGACGACACAAGGGCCGTTTGCGTGGGGTTTCGGTGCAGCGATTCAGTTCTCCCCTCAAGAGGAATTCACTCTCTTTGCAGCGCCACTCGATCATTCGATGCCAACGATCACCGACGTGCTTCAAGTCTGGAATCGTGACTTGCAGGACTGGTGGTATGCGTTGGCAACAACGGCTTCGATGTCCACTTGCGTCGCTTCAAGTGCTGCAACCACTCGTGGTCCCTTTCAGCCGCAAGCGCCACCAAAGTCAACGGACAACAGCAACGGCACAAACAGTTTCCAACGAAACCGCTCAGCTGGCTTTGTGCCATCGGCTCGTGCCTCGATGAGCGCTATCCGCCGGAGGCAATCGTCCATTACTGGAAGCAACAGCGGTGTCGCTTTCTCATCGACGACCTCCAATGCGTCGCAACACTACACGACGACTATGGGAGATGCAAGCAACTCTGCTGCACAACGTGCCAGCATTACAACCTCCTCCGCTGCAAACGCTTCTGATGTTGCAGCGCGGCAGTCGCGTGTGCAGCTCAAATCACTGATTACCACCAGCAGAGCTCGCTGTATTGGGGCAAAGTTTCCACTTTCAGAAGCGCTGTTGAAACTAAGTTGGCTGTTTCAGTGCCTCCCTCCGCATGCGCTGTCCGATGTGCTAAAGAGTGTGAGGCCATTATGTGTACCCGCAGGGACAAAATTAGCAACAGCAGGGGAGTCAAACCGTCGGTGGTTCTTTGTGCGGCGTGGCCGTTGTGTAATCTTTCCGAACTCGGAGGGCAGTGCCACCGCAGCGTCTGCTTCGGACGGTGCCAAGCACACTTCTGACGCCGACCACAACGGGCACACAAACGGCGGTGTTGGGGGAGTCCCGAAATCACCGCAGAAGCGACGCTCTACTTTTTCCGCTTCAGGTGTTCCTGTGTACTTAGAGTCCGGGTGCAGCATTGGTGAACTTAGCTTGATCTTCGAGGAGCCCAGAAGTCACACCATTGAAGCAGCCACCATGTGCGACCTATGGGTGCTAGAACAATCTTCCTTCTCTGAGATCTTAGCTGGGGACGAGAGCATTCGCTCTACATGCCAACGCAAAGGCGCCGTATTGCGTGCCAAGTGGCTGGCCGCGCAGCGGCGGTCTCCTGCCTTGTTAGAAATCTTACGTAACTGCCCACTCTTCCGCGACTGTTGGAGTGACGTGCTGTACTCGCTGCTGCTTGACGCCATAGAACCGATGGTACTGCCGCAACGCACACTTATCACCAGCGCTGCTGCATTTGCAGACAAACTCATGATCCTTGTGAAGGGCACGGCGTCTTCGCAGAGAGGCGACGTGCCGGTGACATTCGGGCCTGGTAGTATCATCGGCGGCGCATGCTTTGTACGCCACAGGTGGCCGCTGGCGATCGCCACAACATCAATTGTGGACTGTTGGGCCTTCACAGCAGAGAAACTGAAGTGGATTGCACACAGGCTAGACCTCCTTCAAACCGTCAGTCACTGGGAACCTGAAAATGAGCGCGGGAAGTACCTGACGAAGATCCAAGAAGTGTATCCAGGCGGGCGGCTTGTCCCAACGGAAACAATGGGGTACCTGCGGCGCGCATTACACTTGTCAGAGAAAGAACTCATTCCTGTTCTACCAGTCACTCCGGCTGGTGCGCGACACAAAGGAGAGCGAAGGACCAGCTTCGTTGCTCACTTTCGCCATGTGTCCATGAATGAACTGGAGGAGCTGTGCGTTCGCTACCCAGATAGTTTCAACATGAGCAACTTGCTGTTTCGCACGTCTTACGGCAGTGAACATGATCATCTTCGGAAACAATTTCTCGTAGCAACCAACCGCGCCGGCGATAAAGTCGTTTCATCGGACTCGCAAGACGAAGGATATTCTAGCGCCTCGATGATGTCCCCTGTGCCAGAGGGAACGAAGCGGAGTGAAGCGGAAATTAACGTCATTGCGGCGGCAAACGCGCATGCGATGCGCCGTCGACAACGCAAAATGGCATTTGAACGTGGGCTGCGACGTCAGATTAAGCAGATTGTGGGAGAGCCGCTCAGCAACTCATCACACTCGTCTTCACCGGACGATAACGGCTCCGACGGCGCACCTGATGTGGAGCTCAAGAAATTTAAGGCACATCGCCGCACCCATAAACACCACGGCGTCGGATCCGGTGTCTTGTCACATGTGGACGACGGAACGGTCATGAACTCCGCACAGCTTGCTGCGGATCAAATTGTGATGCGCAGAGTGCTACGAGATCAGCGGCGCAAGGAGCGCCAAGGACTTTCCAGTGCCAATGCACTCATGTTCAATCCTGCCTTTGTGTTCAACGGCCAACGAGCAATGAGTAGCGGAGGAGGAGGTGGGTCGTTCTTTTTATCACAGACAATGAGCAGTCATTCGATGGCGTTCTCCGAAGACGACCGCAGCGGCAGTATTGCTGGGGATTCTGACACGGCGGGCTCCATGATGATTTCGAGGAGTGCGTTGGACAAGGCGGCTACACCAAGCGGAGCACAAGAATGGGAGACGGAGCTGAAGGCAATTTTTGCCGCTGGTGACGACGTCATTCCCACGCTTCGTGACATGTCTCGCTTGTTCAAACTGCGTTCTAAGAAATTACGGCAACGGATCAAAGCCAAAGCGCAACCCGCGGCTGCCCTGGGAGCATCACAAGGCACCGCCAGTCAATTAAGTGAGGCAATGGCAGCCTCAAAAGCGAAGCGAGCAAAAGAAATCGACGCTCTTTTCTCTGCTGTCGATGATGCACACCTTCACGAGTGTGTTCACAGCACTGATCCTGAAGTCAATATTGGTTTCGCTTCTCAGCAGCATCTGCGCCACGTGATTTCTGTCTCCGCTTCACAACGGCTTCCTTTTCTTGTTGGGAAGGAGGCTTGTGCTAGCGCAGCGAGCAAATTGCAACGCGTTGCTGCGGCAGAAGATGCCGAAGAAAACCCGGCGGTAGAGCGTACCAAAATGCTCCTACAGCTATTCCGATCAGGCTACGCCAACAGAACCAAGTCTAACTCTCACGGCGCAGCAGGCACCGGAGAGTCTGGTGGCGAGGAGAACGAGACAACAGTTCGACGCCGCACACGCGGTCTGAGTGCACAAAACGGCGGAGGAGGTGATGAGGCATCTGTTTCTCCTTCGACAACACTGCTCAATCCTCACCATGACAAACCAGGCGGCGCCGGTGGTGGAATCTTGGAAAGTATGAGCCTTGCGGCGTCTCCAAGGTCGTCGCCACAGACGATCACCATCAGCATCCCTGACGTTCCGCACCGCGACGGCGACATCGACAACGGAAGTGGCCCTCAAACACGAGTCAGCAGCCTTGCGGCTTCACCACTGCGCAGGAAATCGACCATCGGACCGCAGTTGCGCAAGACAAACAGCGACGTTTCGGTTCGCGCGCAGTCAATGGTCTACAATGCGTCGCAATTCCCGTCAAAGGCTCTCTTTTTTGAGCACGTTGCACGTGAGCTTCTCCTGCGTTTATCTGCCGATCCGGAGTTGTCTATCGAGGCGTTGCAGCAACGACTGCAGAGTGGTGGGTGGACAGATACCATATGTGATGAGAGTGGCAACAACGACATCCACGTGGAGTTCGAGGCATTTGTGGAACAAATTCGTCAAAAACAACAACACCATCAGACGCTTCACGAATCTCAAAGCGGACGTCGCCAATCGTCATTTATTATGGCGCCGCCGTCGCTGTTGCATCGCAATTCAACCGGACCGCGTGGTGGGGGCAGCCCGAACCCATCAGCGCCTAGCACACCAACAGGAGAGGCCTCGGCATCTAATTCACGAATGAGTTCGCCTCGATTTACATCGTCGTCGGTTCTCTTCCAAGGATTCCCACATCCTCACGTGGCGGAGGGGATCGCCATCGATGGGGGAGAGGATCATCATGCTGACGATGGTGACTCTCGTGTCGCTACTCCTGTGACGCCTCGCTCCTGCGGAAGCCCTGCGCTCTCCGATCTAAATTGGTGCGAATTCGATACGTACTTGTTGACAACGGCAGAGGAGGATGCACACGGTACTCTCCTTGTTGGCTCCCAGATAGGACTGCGTGGAAGTTTGAACCAATCCACTGGTGGTGGTGGTGGTGCTGCAGCGACAACTGGTGGTGGTGGTGGTCGACGAAAAACATTGCGCAGAGTGCAACAGAACAATAACAACAACATCGGCGGTCACCTACTGAACAGTAGTTTCTCGCCACTGGCCTCGTACGACAGCGCGGGGCAGCTGAGTATTGCAGAGTCCGACAACAGCGAGACCCCTTCCATCCAAGTGTCCACACAAGTATCGCGGGCGATCACGATGACGACGGCAACAAACGTGGCTGCAACAAACACTGGGGCAGTAGTAGGAGGAGTAGTAGGATCTAATTCCGTGGGAGAAACGTTTGAATCTCGACTCATGCATCGTGATGTACATTCTGCAGCAGACCCAACCACTTCTACCAACAACGCTGCCGCCGTCGCTGCCCTTTTCCGACGAGCGGATGCACTCCGTCGAGGTGAGACCCGCTCAGAACTTCTGGAATTGTTAGAGCAGAACAATTTAGATGGCTACTCATCGGTGTGGGTCGACGGCGTGGGAGTGATGCCTGTTGGTGTTGCGACCGAAGAGACAGATCGAGTAGAGTTTTCCGCCGAAGCACTTGAGGCTCGCAAAGCACTGCGCTTTGCAGGTAGAAATGGCCGAGGTGGCGCAGGGCGAGGGCACCAAATTCACATTGAGGGTGCAGGAGGGTCTCACGACGACTTCTACGACGATGACATGAGAGGTGCAGCAAGCCCTGCACTGTCTCATGCGGCGTCGGCTCTGCAAACACGCGATGGTTCCCGTCGACAGTCAACTGGTTCGGCGCAAAATGATCCCCTTACCACCGGAACTTCTCGGTTGCGCCAGCAGTCATTTCCGGATCTAAAAGAAACCAACATGATGATCAAGCGACTCGAGCGCCTTGCGGACAACCTCTCACTTGGTGTTTATTCAAAGAATTCTCATGCAGCAGATACGTTCGATTCCGATAAACTCAATCACAGCGAGAGACAACAGATGAAGGTTGCAGTCGAAGAAATTCGCTTTGCGACGTCACAGACTGAGGCGACGACTTCATCGACGTTCACGGCTCCTACTGCTAATCGACATAGCCGCGGAGGAATGACTGGCGGCACCGATGCGGATGCAACACACAGCGAGACGCGGTTTCACAAGAATCAGCGCCATTGGGTGGTGCCTTGGTACTTGCTTCAAGAGGCTGGGCATGACTACTTAGCAGAAGCGCTGGCGGAAACAGTCCCAGTCTCTTACAAATCGAAATCGGGCGATTCCGACGATGATGACGCGGACGATGAAAACGACGATGTGGACGGTGACCGTGAACAAGTTGTTCTTGTTGGAGCAAGGCAGTTCGGCCTTCAGCCACGTCCACTTACCAAAGCACTTCCTCCCCTATGGGGCGGTCTTGAGGACGATGAAGGAGAAGGCGGCGCCGCGACGAAGATTGAACAGCTTCTATCATACGCAGCGTTTGCAGATGCGGGATCGCTCT
>CYKH01001814.1:29248-41991 GCA_001460835.1 Bodo saltans
CCCACTATTATGCGACGATCAACGAGTCACCCCTTTGCTTTTTACATTTTAACAAAAAGTTTGTTAGTCACTCAACAGTGAAAAAAAAAACAACGAGAGCGGATTGAAGGACGAAATACGAAACAGAAATTTATCAGAACAGAATCAACTAAGCAAAAAAGAAAAGAAAAGAAAAGAAATAAAGAACAGAAAAAAGAGATGACAACATTATTGAGGTTCTTGCTTGTAGTTCAAGCGTTGCTGCTGACCGCACACATGTGCGGTGCCGACGACAACAAAGAGGGCGCCCAAGTGTTGGTGGACTTGGTTGCAAACCCACTGCGTACCTCGATTCCATCGGGGTTCAGTATTTCCAACACGACCCTCGATTTTGGCCACGTGGAGGCATTCACGATTTCTTCGTTTACGATGCAGCTTGAGTGGCCGAGTCCCCCGGGGACGGAGAGTGGCAACGCGGGTGTATTTGTACGAACAAAGTGCTCCGATGAGGGCCTCGTGTCTTTTATCAGTGGCGGTGTTATGAACGATGGCGTGAAGAGCACCGAGGTCACTCACGTCGCAACGATGATCATCGGAACGTTTGTGGCGTTTCGCTTTCCTGTGACTGGCGTGTGGCTGCCGTCGAGGCATCAACTCACACCACTGTGCACAGCCGGCGTCGCCACACAGCTGCGACCATTCGAGTCCTGGAGCCACACCATTTCACTGTTCAACCCGACAGACCAGCCGTACCACGTATTTGGGTATGAGACCACTCACCGTCTTGTTAAAGTGATGTTCCTTGATCAACACGACCAAGTGGATCAGCAACGCAAGAACTGGGTGGTGCCTGCACAGTCATCGCGACAGCTGGGCATGCTCTCTACGGTGCAGTTCCAGGAGGGAACGTACAGTGGCGTGTTCTACCTCCGACTGCGCAACAATCCAACGATGTTTGCTCTTTTCTTTAACTTCACCATCACAGGGCCACCGTCACGTGTGGTGAACTTAGGGACTCACGTTGCTGTTGTGGCTGACTTTGCACATGGACTTCACCTCACGAGCAATATTTCATCTTCGTACTTCCCGCTCGAAGCTTTTGAGAATGCCCAGCAAGAGCGCGAGCTCCTTGTTCGCCCTATTGAAATTCACAACTATCAGCCAACAACTTTGACTGTATTGGACGTCTTTGTACGAAGTGAAGAACAACCACAACTCAGCGGCATGCACCCACCACCAAGCGTGTCATCCACTCGCAACGCGCAAGAGTATCGTCTGCTTGGGGCACAAGAGCGCCCATCCACCACTCGCTCCTATCCGTACGAGTTCCATCGTCCACTGGAGTCTCTGGGACTGGAGCACACGCAACGTAACGTCATTCGCGACACAATGGCCCTGCTGCGGCCTTGTCTCCGTGTTGTCCCGCAAGTGGGCGCTGTCATCCCGCCAAACGCACGAGGCTCAGTTGGGCTCGCCATGCTAAACCTCACAGCGTGCCTTCGTACCGGAAACCTTGATTCTGTCAAGATTGCAGAGCTTAGCGCTGCCGCTGACAAGTTCGCCACCAAATTCCTGGCCGAGAAGCGTTTATCCGTGGACATGGGGCTTGTGTATTCCACTGGGTCACACACCACTGATAGTGAAGTAAGCGCTGTGCCTTCTGCAAGCGCTCGTCACACGATGGACCTGACACTAAATGGATGGATTGTGTACG
This sequence comes from Bodo saltans, assembly GCA_001460835.1. Lineage (NCBI taxonomy): Eukaryota > Euglenozoa > Kinetoplastea > Eubodonida > Bodonidae > Bodo > Bodo saltans. The sequence continues at coordinate 30,942 of CYKH01001814.1, forward strand.
GGGACTTGATTCCACTCCGAAAGAAATCAACAACGACAACGTCATCAGCAGCAGTTGCGGGCAGCTCCCGCAGCAGCAATACGAAGGCCCACAGAAATAACGCCGGAGATGAATTTGATGCCCAAGAAGGAGGTAGTTACCTCGCTCTTGTGCCAACGTCCAACGCTGCTCCAATGGAACCGATTGAACTATTTCTGTACAACGGATTCCGCTTTCCGATCAAGCAGCAGAGCCCAACGATTTTGTCAGGGTTACGCGGTGTATCCGTTGAGCAAGCGTCGTCGGTACGCAGTGCCATCCCCGCTGCGGACACGGCGCCGAATGTCGTTCATTTGGCAAACCTTATCGTCCAATCGCAATCTGCGCTACGCGAGTCCTTGGGTGATGCTCCCATCGGCGAGCTTATACTTCGCACAAAGGTAGAACCCAACTCCACCGCCTGCACCACTCTTCATCAAACGTCGCAAGGGGCGTCGCACTGCATCCCCCCTGGAACTGTCGTGGAGTTACGAGCACGGCTCATTGTGTCGCCGCTGTTGCTCACTCGAGACGTGACTCCAGGCTCATCGTCGGATGAACCGTCCATGGCACACTGTCAAAGTCACAGTGAGGTTGCGCTGCTGCTGCACCCAGCTTCTCGCTTTGCGTATTGTGTGAGCACGATTGCACCTTTGCGCCAGCTATCGTTTGGAGTTCACTCTGTGACTCTTGCACCAAAAACTTCCTTCTTTCAAAAGAACGCAGAACCGCAAGTTCTTGCCACCCAGAAGCTTGTGTTAACGAACCCCCATAACGTATCCATGAATATTCTTGACCTTTCATTTGGTCCAGCGGTATCCGAAGGTGGCCGCGATTCGTCGTTGCACGCGTTCCTCAGAATTGCCCCCACGTCGATGCAGCGCATTAAGTCTGAGTATCCTCCTTCAGATGTCAGTCAGTTTGACGCCATGATGCTTCTTCCCCGCGGTGCGGCGGTGGAGCTTGAATTGCAATTGGTGTGCCCTATCGACCCGACAGGGGCGTCCACTTGCAAAACAAAGGGTCAGAGGACTGGGTCATTCTCTGCACGCACGGTGGCGAAGTTACCTGGCCGTCAGCCGGTCATTCAGCAAGTATCCGTCCCGGTGGTGTTCGCTGTGATGGAGGAGATGATCATTGCAATGGAGTCACCTCCAGTGCTTCAATGGGCTGAGCGGAAGCTCGTCGTGCACAATGGCGTCAAAGTGCTCGCAATTGATGTCAATGTCACCATCCGCTCACAGCTGTCAAGTGCGATCCCCCTCTTTGCACCACTTCAATGCATGTGGGTCCCTCAAGCAGCGGCTCGCTACATCGGGAACAACGATGCCCTCACTGTCGAAATGCTTCACGCGCACCCGCCGAGCGAACCTCATGCTGCGTACGAAACACTGTGGCAACGTGATGCGATTCCTGCAGGTGAATTCACTGGCGCAGTGGCTACCATTCGTTACTTTCCAACACACCGCACTACTGCCACCGCTGCCGCTGGCTCCTCCATGTGCGGCGGGGAGGGAGATAGCAGCACAGCCAGTTCGTCCGCATCTGGAGGTTTTGGCCGGCGCATGATCGGCCTTGCCAATGTGGCGTTGTGTGCGTTAGATGAAACTGAGGGTGAGCAGCGACTCTCCGCACTGCTGCAACGCAATGGAAAGGACGAAGCGTCTCTCAATTTAGGATGTTCCCACGCGCGCTCAGCAACATCATCATCATCATCATCATCAGTCTTTCTCACCGAGACGGAAATCATATCGTTTGCAACGGCAGTGACAACGGGTGGGAGTGGATTGGAGGAGGGCGCTCATCGGCATCCAGCGCAAGAGGCGCAGTGCTACTTATCCCTTTTTGGACCGTTGACACCTCCTCTCGCCTCCAAGACGCTGCCAAAATGGGCGACCATCATCTCCGGTCAGCACGGCCTTCCGTCGTTCTTGAGCAGTGTGATCGATTTTGGAGGACTGACGCCTCAATCATCGCATTCTGTTGAAGTTCAAACCGCGACCGAGTACATCACCATCACCAACGCACAATCTACAAGCGTTACGGTACAGCCCCTCTTATGGTCCCAAAGTGGCAGCCGGCTTCCTGCTACCGCTCGGTCAATTTTACAGGAAGCAGTTCGTCAAGCGTTCCACGCGTATCGTTCCGCATCTGTTGCTCGTGCCGATTCGTCACGTGAGGCCGCCGCATCATTCCGCATCCCTGATGAAGTCTGGGGTCGCCCCAGCGCAACGTTTGAGCTGCGAGGCAACGCGACATCTCCCGTGACACTACAACCGTTTGAGCGAGTGGTCCTCGGTCCCATTATTTACCGACCAACAACGTTGGCCACCGATCCTTCCGTCACGCGTGTGGTGGATCGTGACATTTTACTCCTGCGCAACAATCACTCAGGGATCGATGCGGTGCTTGTGGTGGGCAAGATTGGGAAACCAGTGGTGCATCTTGGAGACATTCCTCGTGCGTCCTCTGTGTTCTCCGCCTCGTCGGTGCGCAATGCTCAGCCGCAGCCCATTTCCGGTGAGCTTCTCGGCAACTCGGAGGCGACGTCCCTTCGTGGACTCCAATGGAACGTGACAGAGACCGACGTTGGACAATGGATGCCCCGAGAATCTGGCTACCCATCGTGGCTCGATGTGTACCGCCATTGGCGCCATGCGGGAACTGAGGACCATGCGATGCAGTTGTCCACCCAAGTGGCGTATCGAGATGCAGTGGAGGAGGGATGGCTGCCGTTACCACTGAGGCCAGATCATTTGCGTCACTACATTGTGAAAGGGGAGTTCGACAGCACAGGAAAGGTCTTTCGCGTCCCAATCGACGAGTCTGAGCATTCTTCTGTGCCGCAACGTGACAACGACAATGACAATGACGACACTCCATCGAACGTTGCGATTCGTGCTCGTGCTCCAGTGCATTTCATCAAAACAGTTCAAATTGTCAACAAAGGTTCGTTCCTCCTTAACGTGTCCTCTATCACCCTCGGCAATGGCAAGTGCACCGATGGAGAGCTCCGCATCTTTCCGTGTATGCTCCCACGTTCTGCCGCTGTTGCTGGCGACATGAACGACGATGATGACTCGTTGGACGGAACACATTGGGAGCTTCTGTGGGATATGCTGAACTTAACGTCATCGCTTACCGCCACAGAAGCTGGTGGGCGACCACAAACGTCGTTGCTCATTCCACCAAGACATGCGTTAGCAGTCAAGTTGATATGGATCCCTTCCTTCTTTGGAAACAGCGCCAAATCGTCGATAGTTGTGGGGCACGCTGGTGGTGCTAGTACCTCAATCTTTTTGTTTGAAAGTACATTGCCCTCAGGCATGACGGAGTCCATCAACGAGCTTCGCTTCGCACCGCTTCGGACGTTCTTTAGTGCAGTTGTTCACGCTGCGGTGTCAACGCTGCTCATAGCGTTGGTGGTCGTGGGCGGAATTAGTGTCGTCCGCGCTCACGGAGGTGAGAAAACCTCAACGACGCTCTCATCAAAAACATCTACACCTGCAATGGCAACGCCATCGAACTCATCAGGAAGCAAGGACGCCAATCAAAAAAGTCACATCGCTGCCAGCTCAGCGGTGACAAACAGCGGTGCCACTCGCGCACAGATTGTTCAGGCAAGGAAGGCGCGCAAAGATGCCCTTGAGCTCTATCAGAACCAGCAGAAGCTGCAGAGTGCTCAAAATCGGTTGAGCTCCGGCATGAAGCATGCCTCATCATCGGCAGCTGCCGATGTGGATGATGCAGCATCATCACGTGACGGTGAAGAAAGCATCCTCAGCAATATGTCGAGCCGCTCAAGCAGCGTGCCCCCTGGGGAGCGTGACGCTGCAACTCCGATCCCACAGGAGGTACCGAACGTTGTTGTTGGCGACGATGCATCAGAAAACGCCGTTGTAAACAATAACACAGTATCCGACTCCGCGAAAAGCAAGAAGTACGAGGTTCAGCGGCTGGCACGACGAGTGCGCAGAGACCAAACAGAGTTGTTCGCGCAGGAAGATGACATTCGCGGACGGATCGTCACCGATCAACTTGCGTTCATTGGTCAAGTGCTGCTGGAGTGGAATTCTAGTGAGGAAGTGAAAACATACCACGAACTGAAAGCAATCGAACGCCTAAAGGAGCAAGCACGCGTGCAAGAGAAGGCGGCTGCGGAGGCTGCTGCAGTTGCCGCAAAGAAAGCATCGTTAGATGCGAGCCGACGAGATGCGGATGAGAGACGAAAACAGGCGGAGGCAAATGTTCGTGTGTTGGAAGAGGCACGCCGAGCAACGGAAGCAGCCAAAGCAGCCCAGTCAACCATTGTCGCTGCAGTTGCTGCAGCTGCTGCCAGTAGCCAGCATCAGCAGCAGCAGCAGCAACAACGTAGGGCAAAGTTTGACCGTGTTCATATTCCAGCAGCGGTCACTTCGCCTGATACTGCTGCTTACCAGGACCAGCGTGGTGACGCACAGCATCCCGGGCAGTCTCGTCCAGCTTCATCGCAGAACAAGCCAGCACCTCCGCCGCCGCCACCACCATTCAGTAGAGATAATGCTTCATCGACGGCGGCGCCCCACCGTGGTGGCGGTCCTCCTGTTGCCATTGACCACGTCCACCATCACGATGTGCTCCAACACACAAACCCCATCAGCATGTTGTCCTCACCTTTCCCACCTCCACCTCCGCCTCCTCCGCCACCACCACCACCGCAACAAGACCATCTTCTATCCCTTTTGCAGCGAGCAATCAGCGGAGGCAATCATTTCGGAGAGAGCACTCCGAATGTTCGCTACGTCGCCACAAGTGGGGCCATTGGTGGAGCGGTGGCATCCAGCCATACCTCACCAACGAAACAGACAGGACTGCTGCCTATCGGAATCGCTGAGGTGAAGACATTGGCGCTCCGTGACCGGCTGATGCAAGTGCCACAGCCCCAAGCCGTTGGTATGCCCCCACCGGTTGGGTTTGATGATGCCGACGAGGCGGAGAGTAGGTTCTCACTTCATTATGGCCAAGGCACGACATCTCGTCCTGCGCCGCCACCGCCTCCCCCTCCCGTTGCGCTCCAGCTCCGCACGACGACGGCAACAACAGCTGCCCCCAGTCTTCTGCTGTCATCACAACAGTATCAGACCACGACTGGTATCATGGGGCGTGCCGCTGAGGATCACGAATTCATCCCTCAACGCCTTCCAAGTGACTTTACGTTCGAGGAGCCGCAAGAGCGCAATACCGCCACAGGTGCTGCCATTGGTGACTACAGTGCGTTTTTTGGAAGTTCCACGCAGCCGAGTATGTTTTCGACAAACATCGCCTCGTTGAGCGCTGGGGGAACTCGGCGCATGTGGAATGCAAATGAAGATGGCAGCGGGGCCGACGATGAAGCGCCATACCAACCACCTGCGAGTACTGGAACATTCTCTATGTTTGGTGGAGGTACATGGTAGGCGCTTTGATTTTATGTGGTTGATTTTTTTTTCTTTAAGAAAATCCTCCCTCTCCCTCTCGCTTTCCACTTGTTTTTGATTCTGTCTGTTATCCTTAGTGCTTTGATGTGCTCCGCTCAAATAATTCGCAAAATAAACAGAAGGGTTGACAATGCAGCGAATATCATGAGATTGTATGAATTGAATCAAATATTTTTGTTTGCGATTGTTGAGAAAGCACCATATCAATAACCCATTTCCACAGGAACAACCCCAGCATTTTCATATGGCTGATTTCGTGGAATGGTTTGACGGAACCGGTGGAGCAGATGGGTTCGGTGATGATGATGGTGATGATTTATTGGATGAGCTGACAATGGGTAATCCAATCAAAGCCGAACGTGATGCTGTTCTTTTCTTGGTCGACTGCAGCAGCTCGATGTTCCGCAAGATTGAGAGCGCCGAGATGGATGCAGAAGCAACGCCTGGATCGTATCTATCTCCCTTCACTCGAGCGATTCAGTGTGCGCTTTCGTTTTATCAGGAGAAGGTTGTGACGAGCGACAAGGACTTGGTGTCGCTGTTGCTCTACAACACCAGAAAGAAATTAAACCTCTACGAATTTCAGGGAGTCTATGTGTTCCATGAATTTGACTGCCCCGGCGCAGCGAGGGTTCAAGAGCTTCAAGTGCTTTCTCGAGCTGGCTCTGGAGATGTGAATGTTCACAAAGAGTTCAGTGAGCACATCGGTCATGGTGCGCCGCGCGCGGTACTGTTGAGCGAAGCCTTTTGGGCCGCGCAACACATGTTCCATAATTTGCGATCACGTGCGATTGGTTTTCGCCGCGTGTTTCTGTTTACCGACTGTGATGATCCTTGTGCCGGGATTCCTATGGAGCGTGAGCGCTGCTTTGCTCGGATGAAGGACCTGCACGACGCAGGTGTCGCGTTAGAAGTATTTGCGCATGGTGCAGATGTTGTCAGCTCTGCAGTCGGTGGTGGTGGAGGTAGTAGCACTGTCGGGGCAGGAAGTTTGGGCCATTCGTCTTCAGCTCCCACTAGCCACCCCGGAGCACCTGCGTCGACTAGTCATCCGCTGCATCATAGTACTGCGGGTGGTGCCACCTTTGTCGCGTCACCGACCGGCAGTGGTCCTCATCCTCATGATGTCCCCTCCATCGGCAGCTCGCATGGCGGGGCACCTGCAGGCCCATTGTTGGCGACAACCACCGCAGCAGTTGCTGCACTGGGAACGAAGCCACTTACATTAGGTGGCGATTTTTTCGTACGAGGGAAGTTCTGGGACCCGTTGGTTGCCGCCCCCGTCGCTTCGAAACTGGGCGGCTCCAGCGGCGGTGGGCTGTCAGGCTCTTTTGACGTCTCTCCCGACGATGTGGAGTACTGCGGCGCTGTGCACGTCAGTGCTTGCCTCACCTCGTTTGATACAATGGTGAGCGACGTCAAGATTCGCACGAACCCCCAAAGGAGTGCCGGCAGCGCTGAACTCCGCGTGGGATTTGGAGCTGCGGTGCCAAGGGTAATTGTCAACATTTACACGCCAATCCTGAAATGCCCGAAACCAAAGTTCACGTGGCTTGATGGCACCACAAATACCGGCGTGACATCGGAAACACGCCTGTTGAGCAAGGCCACGGGTGCCCCTGTTGCCCCAGCCGAACTTCGCTTCAGTACCTCTGTTGCTGGGGAGGAGCTCCTGTTCTCTAAAGACGAGACCATTGAGATGAAGAAGATTTGTTCCTCGAATGGCGGCGTTCGAGGATTTACCATCTTGGGGTTCAAGAAAAGCGAACACGCGATTCGTTTTAAGTACAACGTGGCTCGATCTGGGTTCCTCCACTGCACCACACAAAAAGGTGGTGGTCAAGGAGCGCTCAAATTCTTCGTTCAGCTTCACCGCACTCTATCGACGCAGAACAAAGTTGCGATCGCTGAATTCGTGTCACGGGACAACGTTGCGCCGCGTTTGGTAGCGCTGCTGCCGTCGAAGCTTCTCCATGATCATCCGATGATGGACTCCGTGACAGGATTGGGCTTCCATCTCATTCAAATTCCTTACGCAGACGACGTTCGGAGTTTCCATCCACGCAAGCAGCCCGCTGAAGCGCAACCGACAGATGATCAGATCACAAAAGCAAAGCGAGTGATTCGGAAGCTTCAAGTGGAGTACGACGTAAATGCAATCGCGAACCCCGCGCTGCAACGACAATACAAGATTCTCCAGCAATTAGCGCTTATCGATCCGGCACCGGTGCAAGTCGATGATCTCACACTACCCGATGTGGAGGGGATGGCAAAGATTGCCCCTACCTTGCAGGAGTTCACAACAGCAGTGCTCCCACCTTCGTACAGCGCTGACATGATTTGCCCCCAGCCAAAAGCAGCCAAACCGCCGCCATCGGCTACTGAAATGGCTGCCATTGATTTTGATGACCTTGAGTCCAAGGGTACGCTGACATCACTGACCATGCCATACTTGCAACAATACTTGAAGCTGCTGAAAGAAGATGTGCAGGGAGCCAAGTTGAAGCACGAGCTTGTTGCAAGGGTTGCAGAAGTCGTTCGCAAGCGACGCACTGTGAAGCGCGAGCGCGAAGAGGAATAGATTAAATGAATGTGATGTGTTGGAAGCGTTGCAAAAAATACACCTCTCACCCATTCGAGGGAAAGAGATGATGCGAGAGAAAAAAAATCATCGTTTTGGTCAACTCGCTCCTTTTCCACCCTGCGTTCATTTTTCTTGCTGCCCATTCTTTTTTTTTTTCTCGCTCGGGATAGGAATCGTAGCGGAGATAGACCCACAGCACTGATGATGTTACCGCCACCAATTCTGGCTACGAAGAGTCCGATTGCATCACGCCATAGCCACGACGCATTTCTACAGCAGCGAGGCGGGCTGCACGCTGTGTACGAAGAATATTGCAACCACCTCATGTTGACTCAGCGACGCTCTGGGGGCCGAGTTGCATACCGTCGGTTTCCTGAAGACGATGGAGGCGTCGGTCCGCAACCTGTTTATGCTGCGATGGATGACAATAAAATTGACCTGTCACTAAGTCGTGAATACGCTGCCCGCCAAGAACAGGAACACAGTGCACTGCATGCTGCAAGGCTCAATGCACAACTGCATACACTTCGTAGCGCTCTCACACAAAGTCATCATAGCCAACAACACCAGCAACCACGTTCGCCGACTGTGTCGCAACATCGCTATCCGGTCGACGATGCCAGCAGCGGTGCCCGGGGTGGAAGTCCACAGATCGCAGCAGCAGCTGCAGGAGGTCGAACGAATCGAACCAACTCGGTCGCGTCAGCCACTGAGCTCATGGAGCTTTTCCGCACGGATCAACTAAACCCCGACACAAGCCCATCCTCGCCGCCACCAGGGCTTGTGAGAGCTGAGTCGCATCACTCCCACCACGTCCAACCTACCCACCGAGTCCATGTAGTGCCACCGTTGTTGGCGAGCAACTCCTCGTCGTCAACCACGCAAGGTGGAGGATGTGTGCTGGGCAGTACCGGTGCCTCCAGTGACGGATCAGCAATCCCACCTGCGTCGTTGCGCTCCAAGTCTACGACATCGCCGCTTCCGCACCATCTTGGACGGAGACGATCGTCGGGCACTAACCCTGCGGGCCTCCCAGTGAGGCAGCAGCGCCGGCCCCCTTTGAAAAGCTTTGCTCGTCAACGGATTGGCCAGATCTTGGCAGATATTGTGATCGCATGTGCTTCTATTTCTGAAGGAGCGCAGCTAGAGAATATTGAAGATCTGTTGTCCGATGTGCCCGTGTTGGTCTTATCGCAACCTAGCAACGACGAGGGAGGTTCGAGGGACTCGTCTTCTCGGGGTCGTGGCGGCGGCGTGGTGAACGGTAAGTTAAGTCCACTTGGTACAAGTCATGCAGAGGACCACATTAGTGGCACGAATATTCAGCACATGGTACGAACAGCACGCAGTTTTTTCCACCCAGATCGTCACCGCGGCCATGAGCGTAACTTATCGGACGGTGACGATTCCACAGCTCCCCCGTTCTTGAACTTCGACGTGGTGAACTCTGCCGAAGACCTGACAATGTTTGAAGATGAAGCATCGGAATGGGGCTCTGGAAGCCGCGAGCAGCCACAGCACCCACAACAACATCATCACCATCGACGCCATCACCACACGCCAAGCGGTGGCGTTGGAAATCAACTGCCACATGCGAATCATCACTCTCAGCAGCAAAAAAAAAAACACCCCCGTTCTTGAACTTCGACGTGGTGAACTCTGCCGAAGACCTGACAATGTTTGAAGATGAAGCATCGGAATGGGGCTCTGGAAGCCGCGAGCAGCCACAGCACCCACAACAACATCATCACCATCGACGCCATCACCACACGCCAAGCGGTGGCGTTGGAAATCAACTGCCACATGCGAATCATCACTCTCAGCAGCAAGGAGGTCACTCCAACGCAAGCTCACCGAACAATCATTGCGGCGCACAGCAGCAGCCGTATCAACAACAGCACCATTATTCATTGCCGCCAGCGGCGTCCAGCCACAGCGCTTTGCTCTCACCTCATGGCAACTCCACGTCGCATCGACAACTGATGGCGGGATTGAGCCTACCACACCAACGCAGCACGTCAGCAGTAGGGGCTCACCGATCCTTGGTGAGGCAGGTGGGCGACCACCCGCACTCTCCTAATTCAAGTGTGTTGTTTCGCCCAGCGTTGTCATTTACATCTGTCGAGAGTCCGCGCAGTCGCCGGCCGCCCAGTGGGTCACCACAAGGGCTCCACTTTTCTTTATCGCCGCCTCCGACCGTGTCGTACAGTGTGGATGAGACCAGGCTGCACACGTTTCTTGACTCCTTGCGAAAGATTGCAGGCTTGGTCTCGGAGCAGCGTGTAAGCGCTGGGGAGTTCACGGAGTTTGGCCTTCGATACACTGTACCAGGAGTGTTCTCAATGCTGGGCTCGTTGGCCCCGACGCCCCAGCATAACGCACTTTTTGTCCCTCCTGCACTTTCTGCGTTTTTTCATGATGCCATCACACTGCCAGCGCCGATGGAACCGTTGCGTCATGTTGACCCATTTGGACTACCGCCAATGTCACCCTCACAAGAAGCGCTGGATCACATGGCTGGCGCTGTTGCCGGCGCATCAAACGGGCAAGTCAGTCGTATGAGCAGTTTCCGTGCAGCAGCTGCATCGCCGACTGCAGAATCGATTGCTATTGTTGAGAACGGGCATCAGCGCATTGTCACCCTCAGTGAGTTTCCTATATTTCTTGCGGCGGTCAAGAAGGCGCTTATGGACGTTGATATTGCAACTGGCAAGGTGTACAACCTCTGCGAGCACTTCGATCGCAGCATCTGAAACCATTGGCGAAAAAAACTTGTTTCGCTTTCTTGTTTCTGCTTTTGCCCAAGAACGTTCTGAAACGAAAGAGAAAAAAAAATGTATTTATCACTTCGCTATGATCTTGTGTACACTTCTTTCTGTTTTCTGTTTTTCACGCAGCATTGCAAGCATGTCGCGCCCCTCGGTCAACGTCTACTCCGCCTCGGAGGATAAGGTCGTCGCCACGACCTCCCTGCCCGCTGTCTTCACGGCCC
>CYKH01001815.1:0-86323 GCA_001460835.1 Bodo saltans
ATGACGGATTTAGTGCTTTGCTCGTGCATCCTTGTGTGGTCTCTAGTTGCTTAGTTATTGTGTTTGATTAGTCATTTAGAAAACAAGCAAGAGAGTTGGTTGTGGCTATTTTTTTGTGAATTGTGGAGCAGCGGTTTGTTTCGCTGTTTGTTTTGTAAATGAGTTTGTGGCGATTTGGTGTGGGGCTTGCCCTATGCTGTGCTGTGACGTATGGGGTTCTGAGAACCATGACGAGAAGAGGCTGTACACTGGTGCTTCGTGGTCCGAGGAGTGATGAGTTGTTGTACTACTCTGAGATGGCGCGATTGCAAGCATGTGTAAATGTCGTAGTCGAAGAAGTTGATGAAGCACAAGAAATTTTGTTTGTTCTTGTTGATGCACGTGTGGAAAAGGTTGCAGGACGATTGTCGCTACCTGACACCCGTGTTTACCGAAAACTTCCACCATCCGTTGTGCGTAACGTTTTTGTTGAGATGAATCCGAGACCATCTGAAACTGTCCTTTTGGCGATGCGGCAGTGTGTGCACGATGCAGCGTTTCATGCGTTGATGCAAGCCCCACGAAGTGTGTCGTCGTCTTTCGCTGACCATGAACTTCCGTTAGGTGTACTGTTCTTGGATAATGCAAGAGTTATTGCAGAGTGTTTCTTGTTTGATGTCGCAATGGCAAAACATGATTTAGTACCAGCCCGAGAGATGATGGTTGACCATGTGTGCACCAAGGGAATTGACCACCACGGTGGTGACTGGACTGCATTCTTGGACAGCATCGAGGATCATTTTGCAATCGAAACATCGTCAGTAACAACTTTTGAACAGTTAAGAAGCGCTCTTTTGCAACACCGGAACACTTTTTCTAGTGCGATGTTGACTCCATCTGGAGCAAATAAGCTTGAACTAGTTTTTGGTGTTCCTGCAACGCAGTTTCCATTCTTGAACTGTTGCTGCGAAAGCTTTGTTTTTGTGCAACAGCTGTATTCTGCAGCAACTGAAACGTTTGGACGCTGGACGTATGAAAATTTTGTCGCGATAATGAACGCTGTGTTTGGCCATGATCGACCTGAAGTTGTTCGACATGTTCCACGAATTTTTCGAACACTAAACCGCAGCCGCAATGGTGAAATCACATTTGATGAACTATGTGGTTGGATTGCAAAGAAACTGTCGACCCGAACTGCGCGTCATCCAGAGCAACAACTCATCGCAACTGTCATGTCACTCCGCCTGCCATATGCCCTGTTCGCTGACAAACGTCACTTATGGCCAAAATTGGAATGTGTTCTACGATCGCTGAGTGATGACGAGTACCACTTGTAAAGCACAACAAAGTAAATTCCAGTTCTTGAAATTAGATGAACATTGATAGATTGTTGTGTTGATTTGTTCGACGTAGCAAGACATGTCCGAGTTCAAGGTTTCTATGCCAACAACAGTTGAGAGTTTTACTGTTGCGCGTGCATTCACCGTGATTGTTGCATCCGATGACGATGGGGCAATCGGAGATGGGACTTCACTTCCTTGGCACATTCCAGAAGACATGAAGTTCTTCAAAGTAACAACAACTACTGCAGCCAAAGGAAAGAGGAATGCTGTAATAATGGGTCGCAAGACTTGGGACTCGATCCCTGAACGATCCCGGCCGCTTCCTGATCGATTGAACATTGTTTTGTCTCGAACTAATGCTTGTGTGTCAGCCGATCCCAACGTTGTGACGTTGAATGGGCCGTTATTCGCTGCCTTGGCACTCCTCGCCACACCTAAGTACGAAGACATCGACAAGGTGTTTTGCATTGGAGGTGGCGAGGTCTACACCGATTCCATCAAGATGCCGGCTGCATCTTTTTTGATCTCAGTGTTGAACACGCGTGTTGCACACTCTTCTCAAGCACTTGTCAAGTTCAACTTTCGAAACTCCGAAGTTCCTTTGGTTCTTGAACATCAGAGTCCCTTGGAGAAGTCAAGCAACGGGCTTGAATTTTCATTTGAAAAGTGGATTCCAAGAAACCCAGAAGAGTCACAATATTTGGATCTCATTGAAAAGATTTTGAAAGATGGAGAACTCAAAGAAGATCGCACTGGAGTTGGAACAATTTCAATCTTTGGAGCTCAAATGCGATTCTCTTTGCGCAATGGCCAGATGCCCCTTCTCACAACGAAACGTGTGTTTTGGCGAGGTGTTTGCGAAGAACTCTTGTGGTTCCTTCGCGGAGAAACAGATGCACGGCTGTTGAGTGACAAAGGAGTGAAGATATGGGACGACAATGGGTCACGAGCATTTCTGGATAGCCGTGGTCTCACAGACAACGAAGTTGGCGATTTGGGACCTGTTTATGGCTTTCAATGGAGGCACTTCGGAGCTGAGTACGAAGGGCGTGATGCGAACTACAATGGCAAGGGTGTAGATCAAATCAAGCAGATCGTTGAAACTCTACGCAAAAATCCAACTGATCGGCGAATCCTTCTCTCAGCTTGGAATCCCTGCGCGATCAACAAAATGGCACTTCCTCCGTGTCACATCATGGCCCAGTTTTATGTTTCTCGTGGTGAACTGTCTTGCATGATGTACCAAAGGTCTTGTGATATGGGTTTGGGTGTTCCATTCAACATCGCATCCTACTCTCTTCTCACAATCCTACTTGCAAAAGCATCTGGACTTCGTCCAGGAGAATTCGTACACACTCTCGGAGATGCACATGTGTATCGAAATCATGTTGATGCACTGCGTGAACAGTTGACTCGAGTGCCTCGAGCTTTCCCATTCCTCAAGTTTGTGCGTGAGCGCTCTTTCCTCGAAGATTATGAATCTACTGACATGGAGATCATCGACTACAATCCGTACCCCGCGATCAAAATGGAAATGGCTGTGTGATTTTTTTTCGTGTCCTGGAACTTTTTTTTGCTATTTGCACTATAGACGCTCGTCCATTTTGAAACCGAAGATTTGATGCAGATGAAGACTGTAAAGTGTTTTGAATCTGCTGTTTGTGGTGTCGAAAGTGTTCTTTGTTTTTTCCCTTGAAGTAATGAGTGTAGAAGTCAGAATCGAGAAAGCACTGCGCGAGTGCGATAAAGCACGAGATTACAGAGCACTGCAGGCGGTTTTTCGTCAAAGTGTCTTTGCGATATGTCAAGAAGTCTGTGAGCAACCTCTTGCACGACCCCTAGAGGACTCATTGTCCCCAGCAGTTTGCTGCCCTGGTGCCTCACTTGTGCGAGAGTACCTTAACTCTTTGGAGAAGTCCGATGACATTTGGGCTTTGATGCTCCAGAATGCTCCAACACTGCTCACGACACGAAAGCGCCAGCGTGAATCAGATTTGGACCCCTCAGTTGCCACAAGCGCGTTTGTTCTTTTTTATGGCCGTGGGTTGCCAGCGAAAAATCTCCAATGCCGTTGGGATTTTCTTAATAAAGAGCGTGATATTCTTGAAAAAAGCGCAGAGTACCTCAATCGCAGCTCTGCAGAACGAAGGAAACTGCAACTCGATTCTGTCCTTTCAATCTTCGCAGAGAAAGCACACCGTCATTGCTTCAGCGCTTTTTGGTCCAAGTTCTTGAACATTGGTTGTCCACCTGCTTTGCACCTCCATTTGTTGAATCGACTTCCTGTCGATATTATGCCTCACCTGACCAACCCAATCATCGTGACCGACTATCTGACTACATGCTTTTCTTGTGGTGGTTTGGTAGCTGTGCTCGCACTGAAAGGAATGTTTTTGCTGATGCTCGACCATGGTGTCGAGCAACCAAAATTTTATGAGCAGCTCTACTCACTCCTAACTCCTGACGCGTTTTCGTCGAGACATCGTTATGAGCTGTTTGAACTTGTTGATTTGTGCTTGAAATCGTTGCGAGTTCCTTCATACATTGCTGCTGCATTTGCAAAGCGGGTTGTGCAAATTGCACTACTTTCTCCAGCACCAACGCTGTACTTTTCTCTGCCTTTCTTGCGACAGCTGTTGCAACGGCATCCGAACTGCCTCAGCTTGATTCATCGCGCAAGCAAAATTATGGCTGAAGAAGACGGCGAACTGGGAAGCCAAGGGAAAAAGCATGCAGAGGACACTGTTGCAAGATTGTTTGACGGTGTTGACCCGTTTAGCATTGAGGAAAGGAACCCATGGAAGTCTGATGCAATTTACAGCTCGCTTTGGGAGCTCGTGTTACTCGAAAAGCATTTCCTTCCGGCCGTCCCGTTGATGGTGTCGGCCTTCTCAAGCACTGCAGAGGACACAACTCCACTTCGATTTGAGAAAACCTATGCCCGACTCTTTACAGCAGAGGCAACACGCGAAATTTCTAAAGGGCGTGTGCCTTCCACTGCTTACGCAGTCCCAGAATATCATTCTAACATTTCGAGTAACGTCTTTATTTTGTAAGCACATCAAGGCTTTTTTTTAAAAAGTTTCCACGCAGTCGAATTTTCAAGGATTGATTTGCGATAATCTTGCTTACTGTTATTACTGTCAAGAATGAGACGAATTACAAGAATTGCACCCGAGAGGTCCGGCCTCCGATTTTGCTCGGCCCCTTCCTGGGTCTCAAAATTGCGTGATGACGCAAAGGCAGCTGAGAAATCAATTTCGTATGACATCAAGATTTACGATCCGTTGGTCTGGCGGAAGAAGCGATTTGTCTTCGAGAAAGATAGCTGGGATCCACAAAACATGAGCAGCATGCTGCGAAAGAAGTTGTGTCTGGGAAGCGAAGAGAATGAATACACAGTAATTGGAGAAGCGTTTGCATTCCCAGACAAAGAGGACTCGCCTGTGGTCAACGAGCCGCAGTTCTCATGCAAGCTTCTTTGGGACCACAACAGCCCGACAGAAAAAATTATGGTCCAACTCAGCGAAAATTTTCCCCCACTTCTATGGCTGACAGTCAAGCCAACTCACGATGCACTGAAAAAGATTTTTGGCGAATTTCTCGAAGTTGACACTCAGCATATGAAAAAGTACTTGCCGTACTACGAGGAAACGCAGAACTCTTTGGAGACGCGAAGCAACGAAAAACTTGGTGACACCCTGAGTCAGGTTCAAATGAAAGATCGTTTCATCGAAGACATGCGCAAACGAGATCCTCGTTCTGTTGAACTTGATTACGAGAATGAATTCAGCTTCTTCATGGGAACGACGAGCCACTTCCGGCTTGTTGAAGACGCTATGATGAAGAAAAACCCTTTCGTTTTTGGCTGGCCGCTGCTTGTAAGTGAAGGTAACCACCACTTGGATGGAACACCACTTCGAATGTCGTCATTTCGTACGATTTACTCTCGCTCACTTCTGATGTTTAATACTCGACTTGACTTGCAGCTTGATCACCGCTTGACGAAATTGCACCCCGGTGACGATGGTGACAGTGCACTCTTGGAGGTCCCTGTATTTTGCACGACGAATTATGCAACTAACGCTCGGATGTGTGGTGGAAAACCGCTGGTTCAACGTTACAACCAAGTTATGGGAACAAGTTTCCCATTAGATATGCCTGTGGATGTCCTCGCCACTTTTTCGCGCGAGCAAACAATTAAGGGCGAGGCAGAGCTACTGGACGAGCTGAAATTTTTGAAAGCGGCGTCAGAGAAGACCCCAGATATTGAACGGGTGTTTCGTGTCACCGAGGATATGCTCAGTTCGAACAGGATTATTGGGCAACTTGCATACACGATAGTTTACCTCGCACTTGTGGGACATTCACGCTTCATTGAAGATGTTTTTGAGTTGTTTAAATCGCACCCGAGCGACATTGTTCGAGTTGCTTGTGCGAAAGGTGCCCACATCTTCGCTCGAAAAGACCTAATTGATGCGATGGTCTCGAAAGAGCCCGAGGGAAGATGTAAGATGATGATAATGTCATGCGCTGGCGGCTTGGAGTAGGGTATGTGGCTGAGCATACTCGTTGCTTTTCAACATCCATATTAACGAGTGCTTCCAACGATTTTCTCGTTTTGCAGCATTCATTCCATTTCACCTTTTTTCATGATAATGAGCGAACTTCTGGAATGAAAAAATACAGGTGGGCCATTGCAGGCGGATTAGGCACACTAATCACTATCATTTTGGTGAGACGATGGCGGAAATCTCACGACGCACACGACACTCTCAAAACACCTTTGTCACCACCACATCTTGCAGAGTTTTCAGAAACAACTGATGAAATGCGTGAGGTAGAAAAGGCTGAGGAGTCGGCTGACGTGGTGCACCCGTTTCTCGTCGTATCGCCATTCCTTGGATTGGTATTCTATGATAGTGAGTTCTCTCGATGGTCGCTGTCCCGAAGCGGCGTGTGGTACGATTGCACAGCAGCCGACCTTTCCGAGTCGAGCCCTTCGGCGATTGCTGAGTATGTGTTAGATGACGACCCAGAGCGCCCACGTATGAACATTATTGCGGAAGACCTGATGATGATGACGTGTTCTGCAGAAGAGTATGTTCTCCGAGCTCGCCAAGGAATGCCAACTGAGTTGTGGGAGATGAACCAACTCGATGTCCTCGATAGTAGCGACGCTTCAGTTGTACCGCATGCATCCAGCCCGCCAACAATGGAGGAAAGTGTTGGCGACGGCCGATACGAAGGGAGCATGTCGACCCCATTCGAGCACTCAGGTGGAGTTTCATCATGGGCTGCAGACACTGTCGATTGCTACTGTTGCTCATACACAGAGCAGTCAGACAGTGGAATCGAGCAATGTGTTGTCAATATGGTTGCTGTTCGACGCGGAGTTGTAGTTGTCCTCCAACTGAATTGTCGCAATAACGATGTTCAACGGTGCAAGCACATGGATGTATTCAGGCGCATTTGCCAATCGACGCTTCGGCAATTGCGTTCAGTGGAGTGCGATATCGTTGCTCGCAGCACTGAGAATTTTGTTCAGTACGGTCTTCCGTCACCAAGAGAAGCTTTTCCGGGTGTCGTCCTTACGCTACCAGTTGGGCTGCTTCAAGTGCTCCCAAGCGCGCACTCTGTTGCTCAAATCATTCAAATGCAGATTAACGCACTAAGCTCGCAGCTTTACAACGGCAATCACACCGACCCCGTTGCTGGCGCTTCCGCGACGCTAGTCTCAGGTGTTGTAATGCTTGCATTTGTCGAAAAGCGTTCCAAAGGCTCCGAGGAGACAATTGAAACATATCTATTTCAATTTCAGCGCAAGAGCTTGTTTGCGTTGGCCCGTACTCAGCTTTGCTTTCTCGACGTTGGGCGAAGAGTGGCTGTTTGTGGTCGCGAGGAGCTGCTATGCTTAGTCATAGCAGTTGCTGGAACACAAGGTGCTGCGTCAGAGAGAGCGTCGAGAGTATGTGAAATGCTACAACCTCAATCGCAAAATAGACGGTTTGTGCAGTATGCTCACGGTCCTTCTGGCGTCATCTGCTCTCTTCACCCATTCATGAATACTGCCACTCAGTCGACGCTTTGTACTCAGTACTTCGGGCCTTTTTCATTTCGAGCGTATCCTCGAGGAACATCAAAAAATCAACCGCAATTACGGATTTCAGTTCGAGAAGTTCGAGTCGGTGAGTCGCTCGCCTTCCTCCAGCGACAGGCGACGAAGGATTACGCTGACCAAGATATCGTTCGCCGCCCGTGCATGGAAGGTTGGACGCGACTTGACGCCGCAGTTCTCGATGGAGAAGGGAACCGATTCACTGAGCACGTCATCATTTTGCAACACCACAAGTGGTTCGTCCACATTGTGTATTGCTCGCCAACGACGCAAAATAACGCCGCGATTAATGATGAGTTACGGCGCTGCCTCCACTTTCACACAACTCCAATTTGAATTCCCACAAGAAAAAACGACAACTTGTGACCACATATGATTTCTGCCTTGCGCCAGCAACCGGGCACATGATTTTTCCCCTTCGCTGTGTGCTGTATTGTTGAAAGTGGAATGACAGATGTCGGCATCTCAGCCTAAACGACAGTCGCTTGCAATTGCTCCGCTAAAAAAGCAACGATCCAAAGAATTGATCGAGGAGCGCGTGACCCGCTTCTATGCAAAGTATGCACCTGAGAAACTCCCACAAATCGAGTTCCTGCTTCCACTTTTCCTTAAAGATGAAGATGCAGCCTTTGCTCAGGTGACATCGAAATATGGCCCCGAGCCACTTGCAGAAGGAACTAGAGAGCGTATTTCAGCGTTCTACCAATACTATGCTCCCGAAAAGCTGCCGGATCTTGAGCGACTTCTTTTGCTTTGCGCAGGGAAAGATGACGAGAGCATCGATACTATGATCAAGAAATACGGCCCCGAACCCAAGCAACCTCAATTTCGAGCCAGAGTTGAACGGTTTTACGCCTTCTACGCGCCAAACCGCTTGCAAGACATCGATCGCCTGCTTCCAATGATGGTCGGCTGCGAGGACGAAACGATGTCAAAACTGATCGTGAAGTATGGCCCTGAGCCGCGCTCTGAGGTTAAATCCACAACAGAGAGGGTGGCCACCGCCATTGCTGACGCTCCCTCACTCGCTAGTCACAACATAAGAGAGCGACTTGTGCGGTTTTACACGTTCTATGCGCCGGAGAAGCTTGCTGACGTGGACCAACTGCTGCCTCGAATTGTAGGGCTTGAGGAAGAAACATTTCTAAAATTAGTTGAGAAATATGGGCCTGAGCCTCGTATTCAAAGTGCTGCGGCTGAGGAACCGAACTCAAGTGACATTAATCCTACCGACGAGGCAATCTCCTTCCCCGCACGTGCCGGAACTCGAGAAAGACTCATTCGGTTTTATGAGCACTACGCACCAGCCAAGCTCGACGACGTGGATCGCCTTCTTCCAATGTTTGCAGGAATAGAAGACGAAACGTTTGTGAAGCTCGTTGTGAAGTACGGCCCTGAACCCCCTTTGCCTCTACCAGAGGTTGGTTTAACAGATGATGGTCCTGCTCCTCGCACGCTTAGTCTTCCTGATGAACCTGATCGCCGAGTAGCAGTGGAGTACAAGGACGACACTGTGCCAATTGCAATCCTAAGGGAAGGGACTCGTGAGCGCCTTGTGCGTTTTTACAATGTTCATTGTCCAGCAAAAGTTGCTGATATTGATCGTTTGTTGCCAATGATGGCGGGCTACGAAGACGAAACATTTGAGAAGCTGATCGCGAAATACGGACCTGAGCCTGATTTTGGAAGAGCCAGTGTGGCGACAGAAAACGTCGACGCTCAAGCAGGCGAGATACCTCTTGAACATCGTCCTGCTCCGGAGGAGGCCAGTGCGTTCCCACTTTCTCCAGTTGTACCTTCGGGAACCCTGCGCACAGCGCCACTACCTGTTCTGCAGCCAACTTCCGACATTTTGGTGCTTGCTGTTCATCCTTCTCCCCAGGCCGTACCAGATGCAGTTCCTCAGGCGAATCTCCCGCAAGCAGCACCCGCTGAAGTTCGCCAAGGAACTCGTGAGCGACTTGCTCGATTCTACACACACCATGCTCCAGACAAGCTTGATGATGTTGATCGCTTGTTGCCAATGATGGCGGGGTTCGAGGACGAAACGTTTCTCAAGCTCGTCTTGAAATACGGTCCTGAACCCCGTTCGAGTGCTACGCAGATTGAAGCGCCGACCAACGAAGTGAGTCACACTGCGATCATAGCGTTGGATCAAACTAGAGCACTAATGAACCATGCCATTTCATCTGACATCGAGCATCAGCCAAACCCTGAAGACAACGTGCTTTCCGGAGCTGTTCAACCGCTTGAGCGCCAACGTGAACTCGAGTTGCAAGTCGCAGCTTCAACTTTCCTTTCGAGAAGTACCAGCATTGCAGCGACGTCGCTCTCTTCGTTGTCAATGGTTGCTCAGCCAGAGTTCGCTCAAGATGCACCACACTTTCAGGGTGACAACAGTATCGAATTTGTCGCTGCTCGAATGCCAAAAGAACAAGGAAGCGAGCCAATCCAATCTAGCAAAGCCTCCACAGAGCGCTCGCTCTCATCGGAAAGTGCAGTCGAACGGATAGTTGTGCCAGGGAGTCTCATGAGCATTGACGCTATCGACATCGAATGGAGGAAATTTGTTGAGAGCGTGACTCCAACGCGCGCCGTCCCGTCACCTCGTCGCAGTCAAAGCGCTCGCCAACCGACAAGTCAGTTGACATTAGCTGCCGTCAGTGAAATTCACCCAGCGACAGACGATGCAAGTGATGTTGATTCTGATCAGCAGCCAACTCAGCTGCAGCTCGCCGCGTGCGTAATTCAAAGCGTCGGTAGAGGCTTCTTGACACGTCGCTCTTTCATTGCACGTGTGTACATGAATTTTCAAGCCAAACTTGAGCGCAGGTGGGAATCAAACTTCCGCCAAATTCGTTCGATTGCAGCTGAGACTCATGCGCGAGCCGAGAGGACAGTTGCTCGAGCCTGCAGAGAATTCGCATACCAGGATAGAGATCGTGCTCGGAAAGAGCATCTGGAAGTCGTTCATTCGCGCCAAAGCCGCAGCGCTGTCGCGTCAGCAGCGCACGAAGTTCTCATGCGAGAGGTCGAACGGCAAGCCATGCTTCAGCAAAGGGATATCGAGGACTTAGCGCGTCAACGCCGACGTCAGCAGGGT
Source organism: Bodo saltans (assembly GCA_001460835.1). NCBI lineage: Eukaryota > Euglenozoa > Kinetoplastea > Eubodonida > Bodonidae > Bodo > Bodo saltans. Next base: position 10,544 of record CYKH01001815.1, read on the forward strand.
CTGCGATCAGCCGTGTACGATTCTTTTGGTGGGAGATCTCATGTGGAAAGCATTCTCTTGAAACATGAGCAACAGTTGAAAAAAGCCGCCGTTGACATGACTTTAGAGGTGGCAGCGCCCCATCACAGACAACAAACTTTGTATAATTTCCTGTAACACTCCTATGGTGTGCGCGATGCAATCAGCACCAAAAGACGATGCGATTACGCTACCACCTTGTTATTTTTTCGCGTTCTGAAGGCCCGTATTACCCTAAAGTATGACAGAAAGATTGGCAACGGATGGTACCCGCGCTGCAGCAATTCAGTCGCTGGCGAGCAATGTGAAAGAGGCGATGGCCAGCACCGTGAAAGATGCCGTCAGTTCCGCACATTCCAAGGCAGTTGCATATGAAGCGAAAGGTGCAGCCAGTTCTGCTGTCAAAGGCATGCAAGCAACCCTATTGAGTCTTCGGGATGGAACGAAACAAAACGCTGGAATCAAGAAAGTTCCTGGAATCCTGGGCAACCAGTCACACCTGGAAGACGCGACGTTTGCCGTGGATGCGGCTGTGGTAACGGCTGAGCGGGCGGTCATTAGAGAAACCAACAAGTTTGCGGATCTTGAAGCTGCACTAGGACAGTCCACTGGAGTGCTGTCAGATGATTTGATGATCTTGAACACTGTTTGGCACAAGGTCATGTCGTCTGGAGGGACTACTACAAGAAGCAGGAAGGGGAGTGAGGCACAGCTGTAAACAGGGTGCTGCGCTGTTTTTTTGTTCGCGTCGCTTTGATTTCGTTTTTGAAGATGTGAAACTAATTGGTACTTCTTTCTTGCATTGAGAAATTACTTAATCTCGTTTGTTTTTTCCTCACCTCAGTTACTTTCTCAACACGTTGATTATGATTGCACGGACAGTAGTACGCTCATTTTCGCGCTCTCACCCCCTTTTTCGAAATGCAGTGAGCGCACAAGAGGCGGAAAAGCACTCGACAAACCGAGCACTTGACAGTGACGATTTCAACGAAAGCACCAACGCCAGAGCTTTGTGGCAGCAGCACTTGCGCCACCAGCAACATCGTCAATGGGTGTTTGACGACGATGACGTCGACGCTAACAGTCCGATCATTCCATCACATTCAGTGGCAACGAGTTCCCAGGCGTCGTCAGGTCTTGACGAAGCACATCAAAGAGGTCATCTGTACGTCCCAGGAGCGAGTGATCTCGACCCGGATACGATGATCAACACTGTGCTCTCGTACTACTCACCATCGTTGTATGCGTACGGTATGTTTGAGACGATTGACATTGTCGAGCAAATGGTTATTTGCGGACTCATCGATAGTACAGTCACGACGAGCGAAGCTGGTGCTATGCGCGGCGAGACAGAGTTAGGTGCGACTGTTGCTGCTTGGTTTGTGTCTCCAGCTGTTGCGTGGCGTCACCCGGGGCTCCTGCCCTCGCTCATGGGGCGTTCACGATGGGAATCTACATCGCTGCTTCTTGAGTGGATGCTGCGGAATCATGACATCAGCGTGTCACCGCTTCGTCGAGCGTCAACCATATTTTGTCAAAATGATCTGTGGTGCCAATTTCTGCGTGGGATGGCGGCGTACGGTCTCCTATCTTCTGAACTTGCTCCGTTTCTTCCAGTCGTGATCGAGGCAGCCATCAAAAACAATTTGAAGGAGCATGCTTTACCAGGAGATGTCCGTGATCGCGCTCACGCAGTTTCCACACTATTGCTTGAGGCATCTGTTGAATACGGCTCACCAACTCTTTTGGACTTGTCGCTCGAAGTCTGCTCCCAGTTCTCCATACCAACTGACTTCAATATTATGCTTCGTGTTCAACAATCATTCAGCAAGACGGGTCGGAGAGGCAACGACTGGGCGTTACGATCATCGGGTGGTCTTGCCAAGGCGATTCCTCAATGGGTACGATTGCAATTTCCGAAGTCCCTTCATCACTTAGCGGCGAGCAGCAAGAGTGATAGCAAAAGAATCACAACCGTTGGACTTGCTGACGATACCATTTCATTTTTCAATGACAAGTCGGGACAATCTGCCTCAGAGGCAGTTGAGGACGCAGTGAACAGCAACGGCGGATGGAGCCCAACTGAGATTGAAGAATTGCACAGACTGACGACTCAAGATTTGATGAATCACAGACCACCATCAGATGCACCAGTGGCAGTGGACGAAGAACACAAGGAGCCAAAAACGTCACAGGTCTCTAAAATTGTGAGTGACAACAAAGGCGTGCTCTTCACGGACCATATGGCACCATCATTATACTTCAGCTCATCAACTGAGCGCTTGGGCACTGGTAAGGCGCTATTAGAAACGGAAGTAGTGTCACATCGAATTCGGCAAGGCGACCTTTTGCGGCACGGATTGGATGCTTGCACCTCGTCAGCTGACAGGCCGATTGGGAGTGGTGATGCATTGAGCTTGCCGCACACATTCAATCGCGCTCTTCTCGATCATATCCTCGCACAGGCAATCAAACGAGAACAGAAATCAATTCGCCACGATTCGGATTTGGAGTAGATTCTACTCCCAATTTTTCCCCCTCTCCCGTCCCTTCAATATTTTATTTAATCTCTCCGTTGGGAACCTGTTACAATCAAAGCAATCGAAAAAAATATTTGTCAACTGATATTATACTTTATGAAGAGCAAGTCGATTTCTTTGTCCTCTAATTGCGAGAACAGGAAAATTGGAATGCCCCGATTGGATCTTGACGGGAAAAGTATTCTGGATGCGATTGAGAGTCCTCGCAGGCCACTGCAACGAAGCCCTTACCCCTCACCAGTGGGCTCCACAGTCAAACGAGATGCACAACATCGATCTCCTGTGAGAACGCGCCAGGAATTCGACAGCGGCGTGAGTGCCGTCGAGGCCGCGTTCCTTTCGCAACGTGTGGCTGCGATTGAAGATAGATTTTCTGGACTTGAGTCGCTTGTGTCACGACTAGCTGGCAAACTTGACACCTTCCTTCGAACAGTGGAGAACGATCGACAAGTGAGTGAGGCTCTCGATATTCGGCTCAGCAGCACTCAGGATCAATTATCGCTTGTGCAAAAAGCAACGGTCGATTTTGGGAACCGAATTGTGGAACAGAATCGTGCGGTGGAACGCGTCAGCCAACAAATGTCGTCACTGGAGTCCGCGCACCAAAGTTTAGTGTTGCTTGAGCGCCGCGTTGACGATAACCAACGACAGGTTCGCTTACAAGCAGAGGAAGCAGCGCGCCAAAGTGATGCTCTCAGACTGCAAATCGCCCAAGCGACCAGGCTTCTGCAGTCTTACAGCCGACGGCAGTGTGAGGCGCTGTCAACTGAGAATGCAGCAAGACTCGACGCGTTCGAGCAAGATCGCCACGAATTGATTCAGCAGGTTGCGGATGTGTCTCATGGGATGAACGAAACACGCGTTGCTCTGGCGGATGTTCGAGGGCAGCTAGCAGCGGTGGACCGAACGCTTCGCGTCCGAGAAGAGGGGGAGCGACAACACGGCGAGGACATCAAGGTACTGCAGCGGCGGCTTTTAAGCGCCTTGAGGCACCTTTCTTCTGACGCGAACACATTTTTAGTCACCCCAACGGCAGCAGCGCCGCAAGACAATTTGTCACCTGCATTCCATGTGTCAGATGGTCATCGTTTGAGACATCAAACAAGCCCACAGGTTAGTAAACATACGGATGCATCGGTGTGGTCCTCGAACTCCCCACGGAAGCACTCGCTGCCCCGAGCAGAGGTCATTGATCCCCTTGTTGCGACTCCTGTTGCTCCAGTTGCTGTTGCGCGCAACGACGACGAAGGGATCGATCAATTCCTTGCTGAGCTCAATTTTTTGAGTCGAAACGCTCTCTAGCAGGGCAATTTTTTTTTTTTTGTACGCTACCAGATGATAACTGAACTCTCAACCACTCCATTGTTGAGAGTCGTTGATTCGATTATTGTACAGTGTGCGTATGTGTGTTGGTTACATCGAGAAAGAAATCAGAAACCCATGTCGTCCTACGCTTCGAAACTGGTGCAGCCTCGGCCAAAGCCGGTATCGACTCCTCAAGCAACCTCACGCTCTTCACCAGCGCCTCGCGCCGCCACTTCTAGCACGACGACGCCGAACGCTGTGAATAAACGTTACCTTCCACATTTGTCCAGATTTGTGGAGGAGCTGGATTTGGCTCTCGGCATTCACACAGCAGTATTCGATAGAATTCAGCGCAATCGCAGATGAAAGTTCGGTAACCACTTCCAACTCTCTTTTTGTTCGGCTTGTACACTTAAATTTGCCACAGTTGATCTGACTTCCAATTTTCTTTACCGGAAGAAGAATTTTGTCAATCTGATTTTTGCGTGTCTCATTCCAACAAGCAAACACAGAAAGAAGAAGCATGGAAGCTTCCCCTGGAAGAGAGCTTGTTCATGTCAGGTTGGACCTCGAGGCGCTGCAGGAAGTAACGAAGCTTCTTCAAAATGAAAACAGTCGACTCCGCCAAATGATACACGAAGCCTCTGCAGAGCACGTCCACCAGCTTCGTGAAATTGTTGATGCCAAGATCCATCTCGAGACACAGCTTGCCGAACTCAAGGTTGATCTTGAGCACAGCCGATCTGAGAGGTCAAGATTAGAGTCAGAACTTGTGGAGGCAGTTTCGGAGAGACGAAGACAATCTCAAACTGTTCAAGATGTTCGCCGCCAGGTTGATGGACGACTACAGAGGCTTGTGGAAGAGCTTCGTCGACGGGACGAGGAAGTTCACACATTGGAGTTTCACAACAAGGAGCTCGAGCGCACAGTTGAGCGTGCTAGGCTCGCTGAATTAGCGAACTCAGGTCGAGAAGACGAGGTCCGCAACCTACGTGCACAGCTCGCCGCCCTGCAAGGTGAAGCATCAACTGCTCATCAAGAAGCAGCGGCTCTGCGAACGGAACTCCGCTTAACGAAGGAGCGTAACGCCATTCCAGAACTACACGCTCAAGCTATCGGAGCGGAGGCTGCAGCTGTTCTGCCGCTGTATCGCCAATGGGCAAACTTTGTGGAACAAAACGTTATTTCGATTGAAGATGGACTTGAGTCAATTTGCGATTCTGTTATCGACGCTGAGTTTTTCATCCAATACGGTGTGGAAAACGCATCGGCAGCTGCTCTTCCTGATCGAAAGCGCCTTGCTGCGATGAAGCGAATGGACAGGGAACGACTCAGTGCACAACATCAGCTTATGATGCAGGCATCTGCGAACTCTGACAACGATTCGACTGCGCTCACTGTACAGGCGATCCGTGCGAGCTGCGATGCCTCGAGGTACACCGTCGGAAAGTGCACTTCGTCGATTGTTCAACTGAAGGAACTTATGGTCTCTCTTCACAATCGCATCACGAGCAATGCAAGCCATGGAAATGGCGGAGCTCAGATGAATTTAGCTCACGCTTCATTTGCGGCAGCAGATGCATCACGAGCATCCGCGATGCACGAAGTTGGTCTCGTTGAGAACCTTCGCCACGAAGTGCAACAACAGCATCACACCTCCGCAAAGCTTCGAGAAACCATTGCGCAAAAAGATGAGCGAATCACCGAGCTATCGCGCGGCCTTTTAGAGGCTGATTCCAAGACGAATGCAATAGATGGCGTTGCAAAGCAAGCACAACGCGAAGCTGACCGGAAGCAGTCTGAAATTGACTCCTTGAAAAAGACTGAGGGAAAACTTCGTGATGTGCAGCGTGAGTTACAAGATCGTGTAAAGAGTTTAGAGAAAGAACTTGGTGAGCTTCAGAGAGATCTTCAGGAGAGAGGAATCCGCGAAGAACGCATGCGATCTGTCCTTGAAGAAAGTCGCGAAAAGCGCCTCACCTTAAAGCGACAGAAAGATGAACTGCTAGAGGAAGTTCAGGACCTTCGAAATACGATAGCGATGCAATCCAAGGACCTAAAGCAATCTGCTGACTTAACAAGCTCCGTCGCCATGGAATTAGAACGAACGAAACTGGCTCTTGAAGTGGAGCTACAGAGCCAAGAGGAATCCCACGTCCGTGCCAGCGCAGATTCGACTTTGTTCTCTCAGTGGAAGCAGCAATATCAAACTCAGCACCCACCACAATTGGGCGGTGGTGGTGGCAGTGGTGGCTCTGGAAATACGACAGCAGGCTCAAGCCGCGTCGTTCTGGTTCAAGGATCCAGTAGAAATCGCCGTTAGACGCACACACACATCCCACAAAAAAATGCCCGCTCTCGGGTGTTAGTTTTCTGTACAAGTTTTTCGAAATCCAACCCAGCAGCACAGACCCACGTACTTGCTTTGTTGGGGTCGAAAGTGGAACTTCTTAATTTCGTCCTTTTTTCTAGAGCATCAACAACCAAGCGCAATCCCCAAAACAGAACACAAAACGAGAAACAAACAAACAATGAGCAACAGTCTTCCCGGTGCTACCATCAACGTTGCCAACATCGACCCTAGCGCAGGGCCCGAAGAGGAGAAGCCCGTTTACAAGCCAGAGGGATGGTTTCACTGGAGCTTCCGTGCCATGTACAACACACTCTACTTCGTGGCGACCAGCGTTTCGTACACTGCTCATGGTGCTGTGGGGCACTCAAAGGGAGATCCCAAGAAGTATGATGCTGGATACTGGAGCGCACCAACTGTGTCGAACAATTAACAACAAACGCCTTCGCTACGCCCCCAAATCTTCTTATTGACGACACATGAAGCGTCCAGTGGAAGCACATGCATCCCAAAACCGAACTGAATAAACAACTCTCCCTTGATTCGCTTTTGTTGCTTGACCAAAGTCCTTTTGCTCTCTGGAACACACGTGTGTGGTGCGGTGCTGTTGACCTCGTTGTTACGAACTTCACCACTTGTGATTCAGTGTCCCCCCTCCTGTTTAGTTTGCGCTACCCATCTCCTGATATAGTCTTCAAAACAAACAAGCAACGAACGATTGCGCAAAATAACAAAACAAAAAAAAAACATTGAGCGTTATTTCTTAGTTCTCCCGCTTACTTCTGTTGAAATTTCGAAGACGAATCAAGAGAGGCCATAAACCGCTTTTACCTTCGGTGCGTCCTCTCTTGCCCAAAGCAACGGCCAACGCGAATCTTCTTACAAGAAAGCGAACGCTTTTGGCTCGGGCCCTTTGTGGGACTCCAACCGCATACTTAGAACACATCACCTATTCGCTGACAGGATAGTCCGTCATTTTTTGTAACACAGTATGTGGGCAACCATCGCACCAGCAGTGCTGATCGTTGTCGCACTTTGTAGCTACGGGTCGGTTGCAGCCCACACTCGAACTCCGACCCTTTCTAGTTCCCCAACCCCAAGTCCCACCGATGATGGGTCGTCTAGCTCCTCTCTTACCATGACGTCTGAACCTACAAGCACCCCCACTCGCCCAACTCCGTCGCCCACCATCACTCGTGTCAAATACTCTACGGAGCTCACTGCAACTATGACTCAGACGTCATCATCGTCGCCAACTACGTCTAGAACCTCCTCAAGTGAGCACTCCCTTTCAAAGGCCTCGATGAGTGATAGCGAGTCATTTTCGGTATCGAAGTCAACGACTCGTGATTCATCGTTTTCATGGTCCGGGACACCAACCAGTGAGCCATCATTCACATTAAGATCGGCCACAACATCCTTGTCCGTATCACCGACCAAAGACTCAACAACGTCGCGGACCCCGTCAATAAGTAGGACTGTGACGAGGGCAACAATGTCCTCTGAGGATAGCGCTAGTTGGACTTCTTCGCACTCACGACCAACGCTAACGCCAACTCCTCGGCCGAGCCTTTCTCGGTGGACAGCGTCGGAGTCGAAGTCAGCCTCAGATGGCCAGCGAAGCAGGTCAGTGTCCCTGACCGTTTCTCGATCAGCTTCTACATCCTCGTCGTTTTCCAAAGAAAAGAGCGTTTCACATTCTCCGACTTTGTCAAATGAACCGTCGGCTTCAAAGCCAACGCCAACGACAACCCTCACTACTTCGCTAACCTTAGCTGTCTCTCCATCACAGTTGTCCCAATCGCCGTCGGCTACAGCACCACAAAGCAATACGGACACGAACTCGCCGTCACAATCGCTCTCTGAAGGATACCCGTCATCGTCGCGGACAGAAGACTTCACGTCAACCAGAACAATGTCTTCAAGCCGTCGCCCCGCAAGGCTGGTGAGTGCTACCGTCCTCCTGACGAATACTAAATCGCCTCGACTGAGCATGAGCCGCAGCGGAAGTGACGGAACACCCTCGATGGCACAATCTTTGTCGCGTTCATGGACACTGTCAGCAACAATGTCAGAAAGCCCAGCTGCGGGAACGTCTACGCACTCGGCCGGCACTCCAACAGCCACTGCGACATTTGAGCCTTCCATGACCCGCACAACCATTCCCACACCAACACAATCGTTCTCCATTGTCAAGATGACGAAGTCTGCTACACCGTCCGTCACCACATCGATATCCCCTTCGCAATCGTCTAGCCGATCACCGGGAACTCCTTCATCCAGTGGAGCATCCTCTGAATCGCGCTCGCCTTCAGAGTTTGATTCTCAAACAAAGACAGTGTTTCGCCGATTGTCGGTGACGCCTCTGGTTCCAGTGACCTCGACAGAATCGCCATCCGGCTCCCCCGATGATTCCTATTCGAAGTCACTCTCGGCCACCCTCAGCAGCACGATTTCGGTTTCGGTGAGCGCTTCCGAGACGCAATCTACTAGTGCGACGCCAGAGCCGTCAATCTCGAAAACACCATCACTCAGTTCCTCTCGCGAGCAGTCAGTGTCGCTCTCACAAACGTTGTCGCCATCTGTCACGCTGTCGAGATTGACGCGCACCGTCAACCATGTCTCTCCCTCCAACTCATCGTCATCGTCCCTCTCACGTGACTTGTCACTTTCTGTCAGTGCGAGTCCGGATCAAGCCTCACGATCACCATCGTCTTCCACTTCACTTTCCAACGAACCTCAAACGCCCTCAAAGACTGTGACCATTTCGTTGTTGTCTTTGACCCGCGTGCGGAGTCGATTTTCTGCGTCCCCATCCAACAGCGCTGAACCAAGCTTCTCTCGGACTTCAAGTGTTTCACTCACGCGGAATTCGCCTACAGAAGAGTTGTCGCTTTCCAAATCGCTAACACCCTCGTCGTCAGAGTCACTGTCACCTTCAATGACACAGTCCAACTCACGCGAAGTCACAACATCGCTCAGCTCCTCTAGCTCACAGTCGTACACATTGACACCAACGATGACGCAAGAAGCAACTCTTACATACCGCTCTGGGTCTCCATCCAGCGACGTCGCGAGCCGTACCAACACTGTGACCATAAAGGCCACCAAATCTCGAGGACCGAAAACAAAATCGGCTGTTCTTGTGACGACACGAAGTGGCCTCACCTCAACCCCAACACTGACGCCGGATGATACAATCTCACCATCTCTCGGTACTATTACAGGTGCTATGTCTTATTCGCCCACTCTCACGAACCTGTGGTCACTGTCTGCAAAGTCCGGCTCGCTTACACAAACATTGACCATGACGGAGACGGCAACACGACGCCGGACATTTTCGCGTAATCCCTCATCTACCAAATTCTCTGGCACTATCAGCACTTCTGGACCAACAAATACAGCTGAGGTCACAAGCGAAAAGACGCGAACTTGGACATTGGGGTCGTTTTCAAAGTCCCCGTACAGCAAAACCAAAACTCCAAATTCTCGAACAATGACCAAAACGCTCACTGAAACCATCTTCGCAGATTCTCCGACTGTGACGATGAGCGTTTCACAAGAGTCATCTGTGTCGACGTCACGAAACAGCCAAAGTAAAGAATTGACCGCTTCTCGAACTGCGTCGTCATCGCCTTCTGACTCCCTTACGCTCTCCGAGTCAAAGTCAGAGAGCATTTCATATTCCGATACGATCACGCAACTGCTTCGCTCCATGTCTCACACTGAATCCCTCAGCAACGAAATCATGTCAACTTCATTCACTTCCACAACATCGAGATCCAATCCATCTGCCTCTCATTCCGCAACGAACGTTGCTACCGTCACCATTGTGAGCGTCTCACCTTCTGTAACTGATTCCAAGGAGCTGTCCGACTCGTCGTCATTTTCACCGACCCCAGAGATCACGCGAAGTGCTTCGTTGACGTTGAGCAGCACGCAGACAAGTAGTGACAGTGCGTCAAAGTCACTTGCGTCTGCGACGAAGGAGGGTAGCTCATCCATTACCGCGACACCGTCGCCCTCTGCAGAGCCGAGCGAAAGCATTACGGACAGCACTCCTCCGTCGTTGAGCCGAAGTGCCACTCCTTCGCCCAGCCCGACCCGTTCGTCGTCATTCCAGCCGACCACGTCGCGTAGTGCTTCTCATGAACGCTCTGCATCACCTGTGACCGCATCGTCAAGCCCTTCAAAATCCTCTTCCCCTTCGTCAGACAAGAACACTCACACGCCCACACCGTCGGAGATGACGTCTGTATCACACACACCGACCCCTCCTCCAAGCGCGTCGCGAAGGGTGACGCCAACAGCGAGCGGTGATGGTAGCACATCCACAGTCACCCTCCGTCCTTCTGTGGAGGTGTCCTCGTCTAAATCGATGACTCTGACGCTGACCGCTTCGCTGACGAACACACGGCTTTCCTCTCATACTCACTCCGTGGTCATCGGCAGCCGAACTTCGTCACCGACAGAGGATGATACGGCAACGAAGACGTTGGCGGCGACTGTGACGACATCACAAACATTTGCAACTATTTCATTGCTTTTGACCAGATCACTGAGCTTGACGCCCACCGCTGCAAGCAAAACGCCAGTTGTTCGTGGACTCACAGCATCGCAATCGTTTTCGAAAGAGGTCAGTGTCGCCATCGTGAGCAGCACCAATACTCACACGACCACGGAAGATGACACGCGCACGAAGACTCTTTCGATCACACTGACGCGCCAAACACCGTCTCCCACCCAAACACTGTTGCTCACTGTCGACGTGACGAGCAGTCTGACGTTGGCTTTGTCGGATTCAGCTAGAGTCAACGCAACACGTAGCGGGTTGCTGACCGCTTCAAGCACAGTTTCAGACATGCGAACCGAAACACGTACGTTGACTGAGCCGCTCTTTAGCCATAGCAAATCGGATTCCATGACGTACACAGTCACCAACTCGCTCAACCGCTTCACGATATCAAATTCAACGACAGACGATATCACGTCAACCAGGACCCTCACAAATACATTCACGTTGACGCCTACCTTGGGTGCGGGCACGGTATCTCGAATGACCAGCAACCTCAGCACACAAACATTGGTGCACACTGCGACGTCACTGCTCACGTCGGAAATGACCACGACGCGTTCTGCCACCGATACGTTATCCGGAGATGGCGAGTCGGCGTCCCGCTCGTCCTCGCACTCTGTTACCGCAACGATGACTGAAACCCCGTCTGTGACAAACGACCCTTCAAGTAGTTCCACCAAGCAGGTCTCGATCAATACTGCCGCACTGTCATCCACAAGACCCTCACGTTCGGGGACGGTCACCATTTCTGATCACGTGACGGAGTCGCTCACGCTGCTTGCAACCCCAACGCACACCGGAACCACTGATCTCACGTTAACGGAAACACCCTCTGTCACGACCATTCACTCGGTTTCTGTAAGTGCCTCCAAGACTCACTTCCCCACTCCATCCGCAACACGTACGCGGACTGTTCAGAGTTTCAGCTCCGCCATTCCAAAAGTGATCTCCCCAAACATCACAGTGGTTCGCGACATCATTGTGATTGCATTCCTGCGAGCTCCGACCACATTTTCGTCGACACAAGATTTGGTGTTCATTGTCCTGCACAACGATACAAACACAGTCACGTCAACGCGCAACTCTTGCGCAGGGAAGGCGGCGAACGCAACCTTGTTGTCCACTCGTCGATTCCAATTCATATCAGCGAACCTGTCTGCTAACGGAACCAACGTCAGTTTATTCTACCAAGGGTCCTCGGCAGTGAGGGGTCGCTATGACCTGTGCCATTACTCTGCTGCGCGCAACGAGTGGTCCTGGTGGGACTTTCAGCTCAACCTTCAGGTGAAGTTCCGCCCAACGACATATCTGTCGCCCAAGGGTCGCCTGGTAGTCAACAACTCGTTCCGACTATCGATTGGGGTTTACGGCGCATCTGCGCAAGATCACATGGTTCTGCTGCTTCGCTCCGCTGCGTTTGCTGCAGGGATGACGTTGTCGTCGGCGTTCTGTCCCGTCACTGCGCCGTATGTACCGGGAGCCTCCACCGGATTCTCGACAACAGTGATTGCACTGATGTCGTCTAATGCAGCTGCAACGAACGCAACGTTTGCATCCACCGGAAGTGTGTTGACTTCCGGCGACTACGTACTTTGCTACTTTGGGTTTCCATACACATCTTATCGAGTAGGAAACCCGCTTGTGCGTATTGCAGGGTTCCCAGAATCATTGACGTCGGCGGTCCTAGGGCCTAGCGTTACCGCCTTCAGCACATTCCGTATCACAATCACTGGGTTCGGGCTAAGTACGCTGGATCCATTTCTTGTCGCCAACGGTTCGTCGTGCGATTCGGTGCGAGTGCCTTCCTCTCTCACTCCTCGCAGAATGATTTCCGTGGCACCCACTCCAAACGTTGCGTCGTTGACATCGGTGGTGTCGGACATACGTATTCAGTACCCGGTCGATATTGCGACGATATGTGTCAAGAGCAACGTCTCTACTTACTATCAACCGATGCGAACCGTTCGAGTCCTTGACAACACCGCCGTCAGCATTAGCCCGAACAATTCTGTATCGTCGCCGACCCCAGGGCAACCGTTGGAGTATGCCGTTGGTGCTACGATTGAATTTCGGGATGTGGTGCCGATTGCTAACGGCTCCCTAGCGCAAATTTCTGGCGTGGATAGTTTGGTTATGTGCCTCGGGAACGTCAGCAGTTGTGTATGCGCTCAAGATGGTGTGACTCCACAACAATCCTTCACCCCATCGTTCAGTTCAACGTGGAGACAGATCACGTGGGTTCTTCGCGGAGCGTCGCTGTCACCAACAGCCACCGCCACGACCCTAACAGAGGTTTGGTCTCTGTGCTACCTCACCAACAGCTCACGATCTTGGAGGGTGACACCGTTGCAACAGATTACCATGCGGCGATACATCAACGAACCACAAACCATTCCAGCCACATCTGTGCAATCCACCGTCGCCATCTCACTCCATAGTTTTAACGTCACTGTTGCGAATGTGCAAGTGCGATTGTTTGCCCAGGGCACTTCGGTGAAGGGCTGCCCTGCCGCCTCTGCGCTGTCAAGCAGCGCGGCTGGTCTCGTTGTTCGGAATTATACCTCGGCTGGGGATGTGCTTGCGTTGGTGACACCCCAACTCGTTCAACCGATGGAGCTGTGCGTCTATGATTCGACAACGAACGTTACGTTTGTTGCGTCGACAATCACTGTCGTCCCAACTCCTCCAAGCCTCTACACACCGACTCGCTTCGTTGTGAACGTTTCCACAGAGGTCCTTTTCCTCCCCAACGATGGGAGTGTGTTCAATTTTGCCACCACTCCTGCAACAGTTGCGCTGTGTCCCAATAACAGCGCGACGATGAACATCCGAATGTTTGTGGACGGCGTTGTGAATTCTTCTGCGCTGCGTCTTCGATTTACAAACGTGACATATTCCATCTCCTCGTCACTCCTAGCATCAAACGCATTGTGTTTCTTTGACCCTCGAAACGGATCGTACATCCCCATCTCACAGGGCGGCAACACATTTGCAGTCACTTCCAAAGTCACGTCCACCACCTTTCCGGCAACCTTGACGAGCGCCCTTCGTAACGTTGCACTGGTGGTTCCAACCAGTGCTGCGTCATCATCCGCTTCAAGCTACGTCACGTTGTCGATTCAGGGCATTTCACTGTACGATGGAGACTTGACGCTATCGACGTGCTCTTCGAGCCCGGCGGTGTCGTTCACACATCTCCAAACAAGCAAGACAACATCATCGCTTCTTTACGATATTGTGACTCAAGTGTGGCGTGTTCGTAGCACAGTGTCCGGCGCGATTACCCTTTGTGCGTCATTTGGTGCGTCTACGTCAGTTGCACTCACCGAAGGCACAACCACCACCACTCCCATCACTGTCATCTTCGATTCGTTGATGCTGTCAGCGCAGCAACTTCCTGCAGTTCCACAATCAGCCCTCATCGACCACGACAATGCGTATTGGCTAGTGGCGCCAACAGTGAACGACAGCAATCCTTCTTTCACTGCCGTTCGCGTCGTGCAGTACTTGGCGACCCTTGACGATCAATGCACAAACCCCGTCTTTGCGGATCTCGCTTTGTCAACCACAGCGGCGCAGACCTCTGCTGGCACGGCGGTGTGGCGGTTTACTGCGGCCACAACTGCATTTACGAGGGGGAACGTGACGCTTTGTTATCAATCACAATCACAGAAGTGGTACGCGTATCAAGATGGCACTGTGCAAGCGTTCTTCATGCAGGCATCCGTCCTCCCCTCCACAACAGTGTACAGTGATGTATCCTCGACGTTACGCAGTCAGGCGTTTGCAACGTGCCCAACAAGTGTCGCATTTTCTGGCTATCAATTGGACGCCACTCGTGATGCGTTTTATTATTACGTCTCGTCAAATGCCAATCCCACTGAGGCGACGGAGGTCTGTCCCACAAGTGGAGTGGCCTTGACCATCAGCGCAGTTGCGCGCGACACGACAGACATTCTTCGCTTGGTGAATATTTCTGCGCTGATCTCAGTGCCTCAAATTGCCAAGATAGTGATTTGTGCTCGCCTAGGCGACAGCTCAAGGTCCAATCCCGCCGTGAACCCCACCATTGTAGCGATCTTGTCCGTTACGAACCCCTTGAATGTGACTCTCCTTAACAGTGGTGTGTCGTTTGCTAACAACCAGTCTGTGATTGGTCTCAAATGTATCAGTTCCTCTGTGTTAGCGGCGCCTTCTGTTGTTCGGTACAATTACAGCATTCGATTCTTCGGCTCGACTGCATTCATGCCTCTTGAAGTACCACAATCTACAAGCTCCCTCGTGCTATCATTCACCCCGCAGGTGCCGATTCTCGTGCGGTACACAGCGTTTCTTCTTTCCTCCGGCGCCACGCTCATGACGATGGATAGTGACACGTATGTTTCGATCGGTCTTGCACCTGCGACTCTCACGGGCAAGCTTGCGTACTGCAGCTCCTTCAACAGCAGCAACACTGGACTTACCGCCTCATCGTCGACCAAAGCGTCGTTGGCGACTTACGCCATTTTGATGATCAACTTTGCCACAACGAATTGTGCTCCATTGATTCTGGACGGGACTGTGTCTGCCTCACACTCCGCAGTGTCCACTGCAGCCGCAACGCAATCTTTGATTGATCAAGACAGCACACTTGTGTGGGATGGGTCGTATTTGTACTCCCTTCTAGCTGCAACCTACACCTCACTGCTCTCTGCAGACAGCGGGAACGGAATTTCTACTGCCGCTGTGACATCGGCATTTTTGTCGCTTCTGTCGGTGACAGACCCACTCGCAGAGATTCAATTGGGCGCAAATGCAACAGACGTCGTGGAAAGCCAGTTGACGTTACTTAACGCTGTTTCCACGTTTGTGTCGACGTCCACAACGTCATCTGACAGTGGCAGTGCCGCTGTTGCGCTAGCACCTGCAGTGATGCAGCGGCTATTCCTTCTGAGCGAGATATCATGTAGTATCACTTCAGCGTCTGGTGCAACGACGTCCTTTACTGCTGGGAGCATGTCATTGTCGACGCAACGACCATTGACAAGATCAACCTCAGCGTCGATGAGTGTGGGGTCAAGCATTCAAGTGAACGTCCCACGACAGGATTCTAGCTCTGCATCGCCGTCAAGTGGTTGCGTCAGTGGGGTACGTGCGCCGAACTTCGTGCCGTCTGGTACAAGTTCCACACAGTTGAGACGGCAGAGTTCTCTCGCATCTGGATATTTTAACACAGATTTCAACCTCAGTACCGTCGTTCTCTTCTCCGACTCGCCTATTAATAATGCCGCCATCACGATGCGAAACCTCAACTATGCGCGAGTAGACTCATTGCACCCGTTCCGCTTTTTTGGCGCGAACAGGAGCAGCCCAGAGCTCACAACAACTGCTGGGGGCACGTGGGATGCTGTTGCACAATCCGCCGCTCCTTACACCTACTCGGCATCCGCCGGAACGTTATTTGTCAACGTGACAACCACCCCAGCCACGGTGGCGCACTACTTTGTATTCTCTGGCATTGCTGAGGCAATCTTTCCCGATGAAGTGCTCCTTAAGCGTGAGGCAGCAATGAAGGTGGTTGCAGAATCGCTGTATTGGATTCTGCTCGCTGTCTTCCTTGTCCACATTGCCGCTTTCATTTGTGGCGCGGTGTTTGACCGCTTTACTGCTGCCCAGCGCTACCGCGAGACGAGCGACCTACTGTTCGGGAGTCCATCACCGCAGCCGCGATGGTTTCAGATTCATCGCTACGCCTGCATGTTCGCCCACAATCCCATTTCAATGACTCCGAAGGAATATCTGCAGGTTCGCTACTCAAACATTCGACCAGGCGATGCCGCGGTCGTCACCGACCCGGCTGCGGTGGCACTCCAAGAGCTGACGCTGCACCCATTGGCACTTTTGTCAACACCTGCAAAGGTGAACTGCGTTGCAATGTACTGCTACTGCCTTCTCCTTGTCACGGCGTTTGCCAACCGCGATAACGTGGCGCGCCAGATTCCGTTTCTCTTGGATGACTCTGTGCTTCTAGCCGGTACCGCGGCGATACTTGCGCGTCCTTTTGCAACTTGGACTCGGATTGCACAATCACGGTTGAGCCATGATGTGCCTTCCCTCGTAGCTGCAACGTTGTCTATCGTGATAGCCATCATTGCAGGTGGAGCGAGTAGTCTATCCGCTGAGGCCATTATTGTGACGATGATCGTCGTTGGAGTCTTCACGTATGGCGGGTTGGTGTTCATGATGCATTATCGAGGAGCAGGTCCCACAGCTGTTGTGATTTCTGCGAAAGAAGAACTTCGCCGAAAAAAGAAGGCCGCTGCGAAGGCGGCTCGAGCGTTAAAAGACAACAAAGTGACAGTTCGCAGTCTGCGCTGGTACAAGTCTTGGTCTCTACATCACCTTATCCACGTCCCTGTGCCAATTCACGTCGTGGGACTTGTCCTCCTTTTTGTGGCGTGGCTGCTGTGCATAGTGTTGATTTTTTTCGTCCCGTACTTTTCTCAAAAGTACCCGATCTTCACGTACCAACCATCTGACTCCACACAAACATCATCTGCTTCATTTGCTTATTTTGGTCGCGGCGATCCTTACAACGCCCCTGCAGACCAGTTCAACCCCGACACCACAATTGCGTGGAAGACGTTTGTGATTGCGCTTGCGTTGGACATTTTGTTTTTGGAATTTCTTGCGACGGGTTCACTTGTTGCGTGGATGCAATCGGTTGTCTGGTGGAGGATATCACGTTTCACTGGACCTACGACGGGAGAGAAGCTTGCAAGCATGGGATCGATGACAGCTGCAGGTCAAGCACATTCTCGGAGTGAGCCACCCACTGGAAGAAGAAGCAGCCATGCTCCTAACGATGAGGATGACCTTGAGGAAGTGGACGGGGATTTTCATTTTGTGGATGTTTTCTCAGGCTCACCAGTCTACGAAAATGCAGAGGAGTACACTGATAACTCGCAATTCAATTCGGCCACAAAATCGAAATCGACAACATTGGGAGATTCTGCAACACCTCGGTGGTCGAAGTCATTTATGGACAACAAGACCACTCCCTATGCGACCCCAACGACACACTTCCCATCGCCGCAACGGAATGCCAAGACAATCTTCTATGCCAATGAGTCCCCTCGTGGTGGAGGCCTGATTGAAGAAGTCACGGACGATGAGGCTGGTTGGGACGAGGATATGTTTGCGAGCATTGATGAATATCCCGTCGTAGCATCACCGCCCCCTGCAGCCATGAGGATTGCGTCACCATTTCATGCGTCTGCTATCAGCGAGGCAAGTCCTGTGGATAGTTCAATGTTTGCAGAAATGGACGTCGATGCGTTTGGGGTGGAGGTGACATCAGAGGCAGGGAGTGATGCCGATGCAATGGGACCTGCGAAACCGGTTCCACCATCCAGCAACAAGAAGCGCGTCGGCATCGGGCGTGCGTTCCGCCCACCCACAG
Organism: Bodo saltans; assembly: GCA_001460835.1. NCBI lineage: Eukaryota > Euglenozoa > Kinetoplastea > Eubodonida > Bodonidae > Bodo > Bodo saltans. The sequence goes on from CYKH01001815.1 coordinate 28,774, forward strand.
CAGCGGCAGTTGGACCAGATGCTGCAATGAAGCCGGACCACAACCCATTCGGCTCACGTGATGCATGGAATCACGCAAGTGCTCCGCGACCAAGCACTCGAAAGGACCAAGCGAGCAGATTCAACCTTGGAAGACTTCAGCGGTCCGATGAGGTCCATGAAGATCCTTTTGCAGTATTTGAGGCTGCATCAACTCAGAGCACCGAATAAAAAGATCGCTGGCTAGACAGAATAAAAAAAGACGACAACAAACACACAATTGCACCCACGCGCAGCTGTACACTTCCCTCTCTCCCTCCCCACATTCTAGAAGACACATCAACGAGAAAACAAAAATCCCGAGCATATGCTGAGTACTTGCCTCCTCTCCACGCGTTCAAGGATGTCTCACAAGACTTTGACGAACCACTGTTGTTCCTTCCACGAACTCCTTTCCTTTCCACACAGAGTTGGCATTGGTCGTGTTGTATCAAAAATCACAAAGATCTGTAACTTCGCCGAGAGAAGAGAGGGCGGATGTACATGTGCCATTCTGTTGTTTTTTCCCCCATTCCCTACGACTGTGGTTTAGCACACAGTTTCATTGTTGTATTTCATTTGAAGGAAGGCTCGAGCGAAATGATTTTCGATTGATCGGTGTTTTTTTGTTGTTGATTCTTTGCCTATTTTTGTTCCTCTCACACATCAGAGAAGGAGAAACCAACGCGTCTTGCAGGGCAGGAGACGAGATACAGCCACAAAGAGAACCAATAGCGGCCTGAGAGATTGCAAGATATCCATCAACGGTTTTCTTCTGCAGGATAGGAAAGAACACATCACAACACCCGTCGTAGATCAACTCATCACCTTTTTCTCGATACCTCCATTCATTCATTCGGACGTACCGACAATCACCCCCCATTAGTAGCACACCTTCACAACGAACAAACAAACGTCATCTGTTACTTCCAAAGCACAGCCCCCAGGCACCCCAATGACCGACAGGAATGCATCAGGCGCCACTGCCGGTTCTAGTAGCGCAGCTACGACTCAATTAGTGCAAGGCCTCATCGATAAGATGCTGCTGGTGAAAGGGAACAAGATGCAGAAGCAGATTCTGATCAAGGAAGACGAGATCAAGACCATCTTGACAGAGGTAAGAGAAGTCTTCATGTCCCAGCCAATGCTGCTGGAGATCAAACCACCAGTGCGCATTTGCGGTGATACTCACGGCCAATACTACGACCTGCTGCGCATTTTTGATAAGTGCGGCTTCCCCCCACACTCCAACTATCTGTTCCTCGGAGACTACGTAGACAGAGGGAAGCATAGCGTAGAAACCATCATTCTCTTGTATTGCTACAAGATTCTCTACAAGGAGAATTTCTTTTTGCTCCGCGGCAACCACGAATGTGCGAGCATCAACAAAATGTATGGCTTCTTTGATGACGTGAAGCGTAGGTACAACCTGAAGCTCTTCAAGAACTTCACCGATGTGTTTAACACTATGCCCGTTTGCTGCGTGATTAGCGAGAAGATTATTTGCATGCACGGTGGACTGAGCCCCGACCTTACGGCGCTGAAGGCTGTCAACGATATCGAGCGGCCATGCGACGTCCCCGACAAGGGTATTCTTTGCGACCTTCTGTGGGCGGACCCTGAGGATGAGGTGAAGGGATTCCTAGAGTCTGACCGTGGCGTGAGTTATCTATTCGGTGAAGATATCGTGAATGACTTTTTGGACATGGTCGATATGGATTTGATCGTACGTGCCCACCAGGTCATGGAACGAGGCTACGGATTCTTCGCTAGCCGCCAACTAGTCACCATTTTCTCAGCGCCAAACTACTGTGGTGAATTTGATAATGACGCCGCAGTGATGAATATTGACGAGAAGCTCCAGTGCTCGTTCCTCATCATTCCTGCCAACTCCCAGTAGATAACGACAAAAACCCAAAACAACAACTGTGTGGGGTCTTAGAAACCCAAACTCGTCGTGTTTATGTATCTCGACGATGATTTGTGTTCCTCCACCTGCTGAGTGAGGAGTCCATACCGATGTTCAAATGTTAGAAACTGAAAACCTCAAAACAAAAACAACAAATTCCAAAGAAGAAAATCACTAAAACAAACAAACAAACAATACAAACAGGCCATATGAAAAAGAGAAAAGACAAATGCAACAAAACAATCCCTATCACCAAGATATATGACAACCGCCACAAAATGCATATGTGCCAACCCCACACTCCTTTCCACCACCCACCCTTTTCGTGCGGCGGTGGATCCAATCAATCAACTTCTTTTGCCTTTTTTTCCCCTTCTTCCTGAAGACATCATCTTTGCTCAGGTGCGGGTGTCTCGTGTGATTTTTTTTTGGTGTTGCCATAAAGCCTGGCCCATCCCAAAGGGTTCCCCATCGCGCACCATGTCCCTTTTCTTGTTGCCTGTAGGCCGCGGTGTTGCTACGCCACAACAATCATCGTTTGCTGGTCCTCCCGTCAGGGCTTATGATCCCTGAGAAAGTTCTTCCCCCTGGGATGATCCGGAAATGATTGGTGTTTGTGGTAGATGCAGTGCGATAATGAAAAATGACAACAGAAAACACACCCAGGAGTCGAGTTCAATTCCCTCAACTTGATCGATTGAGGACGTTCGTCCTTTTCACAAGAGGATATCCAACCCACAACACAGCCGCGTAGAACTTTTCGTTTTTTTTTGTTCAAAACTAACTGAGATTTCACCAAAAAGAGAACGATCAACAGGCGATGTGTAAGGAATGCACTCAGGGATTCTTTCCTAGAAAAGAAACAAGAATGAGAGAAACAGAGGCAAGTTAGTTCATTGTGTTCGTGTATTTTTCATTTGTTATTTTTTCTTGTTTTTGTGGAGAGTTGTATGTGATATGTTGTTGTGAATGTGTGTGCGTGTGTGCTGTGTGCTTTTTATCTCGGAATTCACAAAAGACACAGCGCGCAGTGTAACAAAACAATGAAAACTGAAAATCCCCAAAAAACCCCCAAAACCCAAAGTGATCTTGACGACAATTTAAAGAAGAAAGAGACGCTGTTTTTTTTTTGAGAATTTGAAAGCACAGCGTCCTCGATCAGACTCACTTTAGCAACAAGACGGATCGCAAGCAAAACAAGCAACAAGCTTCTACATGTAAGCAGCCTACCACTATTTTTTCTTTTTCGTATTGCCACTTAGAAAAAAGAGAGAAGCGGATTACAAGCATCAGATAAAATAATGTCGTCATCTCATTCGGAGTTGATTCAGTTCGACTGGCGTGCTGTGTCAGTCTTAGGCAGCTCCACGTTTTCTGGCGGATCAAACAAAGACGGTGGCGATGCTCCCCAAGCTGGGGGCGTACCAATTGTGCAACTGAAATTAGATGTTGCCTCAAAGAGGCTGACATCGTCAACAACCGGTGCTGAAAGCAACAACAACGTATTCGAAGACCTTCTAGCGACATGCCCAATTCCTCAACCCCGCGAGGACGGTGCCCAGCTGGTGTATCCCACGCACAGCCTCATTTGTGAATTGGATGCGGCAACACTTGACGATGCTATCAGCTCGTTGCACGCAGCGATTGTTGCCGCATCTGCGAACGCAGGCGCATAAAAAAACGAAATTTTTGTTGCACAAAAAGAAAATACTATCGACAATTTCTTGGTGTGCTTTTTTAAATAGAACATTTTCACGTTGTCACCAAAAATGCGCCACCCAATCAAACATTTTCAGTTTCTTATTTTGTGATAGCCAGTAGTTTTTTTCTTTGCAATTCATGTCTTCCGAACTTCGCTCATCAGCATCGCTCTCTACTTCAGCGGCGTTTGTCTTCACAACTCGAATTCCATTCCCAAATGCACAGGCTGCATCCACAGCGGCGCAGGTGTTGCGCGTGGATGGTCCCATAACGAACACACTGCGGTCGATTGAAGAGGAAAATCACGTTCTCGTCATTCGAATGCAATCTCAAGCACTCCGGTCTCTGCGAACGGCGGTGCATTCAACACTCGAGCAGCTGACGCTCATATTGCGCACTATGGAGGCGTTCGCGCCTTCTGCATAACTTGGGAGTGTGCGGGAAAAGAAATTTTTTCTTCACAACTTTGAAAGACGTCATCTTGTTTTAGTTTTGTTTGCGAATTGTTTTTCCTCTTTTTCCTTGACAGTAGATTTCAGTGTTTGAGGGGAGGCAAGCAAACAGAAAACGAACCCTAGTCTATTTTAGATGTTGAAGAAACCATCGGCTCCCCCGACCTCGGGCCACAAAAGGTCTGGTTCGATGACTCCCAGGACCACTGCAGGCGTCGCAGCCGCAGCCGCAGCCTTATCAACAACAGCTGCAGCACCGCGACCCGCGTCGGGGTTGAAAGCAACAAAGACGAGCCCCAGTCCTCCACCGTCACGTCAAACAGACGCGAAGCCCCCGACGACATCCAAAGCACTAGACGCATCTCCCAACATGCCAGCCGCGCCCCCACTTATCCCAAACACACTCCCAGAGTTAATGGAGCTGTTCCTTGCAAAGGCAACAAGTGGTCCTGCGGCAAACTCAAAGCAGCATACCGAGCGGATATGGTCTAGTGTCGACTGGTCAACATCGTCAGCAGAGACGGCAGCCGCTGCTCTCGGGTCAGCAGTGGCGTCTCTTGGCGGCGACGGGCAACTTGTGATTAACGTCGTTCCGAACGAAGTCCAAGCGAACATTGCACCGAGCGCCGCAGCATCAACGGTACCCTCGTGCGATGTTGTCGTGTCTGCTGGGGCGCCAGGGAAGCAACTTTGCCGAACAGCAGGAGGTGCCGCCCAACAAATATTGCTGACGCCACTGAATCATGCCGGCGGTTCGCGTGACTCGTTGCCGGTGGTGTGGTCGGAAGGCTTAAACTGGTCCGTAGACGCGCCAGAGTTGCGTCTTACGGGAACCGGAGCATGTCCCACCGGGGGAGCGTCAGTGCAACGCGGCTGTGTCACGCTCAAAACTGCTGCCAGCGGCGCAAGTGCCACAGTCACCGTCACTGCATCTAGCCATAACAATGGTGGCAGCAGCAGCAGCAAAGTCGCGGTTGTTAGTGCAGAGCTCGCCACAACGTTTAGCGGGCAGCAAACAATCGAGGAATCATTTACGCATGCAGGAGATGAAAGTCTGACAAAATTCAAATTGTCTGCTTCTGCACCCAGTGAAGTTAGTAGTAGCAAACAAAGACCACCGTCAGGCTCAGTTGAAGCTCGCCGCCGCAAAGCGAAGGTCAGTGTGATGGACAACCTCGCACAGTACGAGGGAGAGGTGGATGTGTTGAGCAAGCGGTTCCTTGGCCTTGGTGTGTTCTCCATCACCACCGGCTCGAGCACCTCGTCCAAATATGACGGAGACTGGTCAGACTCGCTGCGTCATGGCGCTAAAGGCCATTGGACGGTTGGGCTACCGCCTCCCTCATCCTCCTCCACTAATAGTGCGGGTGTATCCAGCGTGGAATACACTGGCCCGTTTCATAATGACGCACGACATGGCAAGGCTGGCCGCCTGACGATTCGGAAGCAATCAGCAGGGGGCATCCACGTTGACGCCGACTGGGACCACGGTGAGTTGGATGGACTAGTGACCCTCTCATCTGTGGACGATACCCAGACAATTGTGTCGTGCGGGTTCACCTCAGGAACTGTTGCCCCCAATGTGACGCTGACGTTCCCATCAGGCGCGTTTGTTGGGAAGTGGCTGAGCCCAAAGTCTGTTGCATCAGCGGCAGTGGCGTTAGCGGCGTCAACACCTGCTAGCGTCGTTGCATCAGGCGGCGTCAGTAGTAGCATCAGTATTCCTCCGCCACTGGAACTTCTCCAGCAAAGTACTGCTGGGGTGCTTGCCAACGTTTCTAAATCCGTGGATGCCATGGGAGCTGTAGACTGCGTCATTCAATCCATCGCGAATCCAATGCTAGCAGATCAAATTCGAGGACCCGTGGCTGAATTTTTAGCATCGCGAGTTGCATGCGACTTGGGTAGAGTTTGTGCAGTGGCCACTGTTGCAAAATCGCAGCTCGAAACCCGCGAAAAACAAATGGAGGGAATCAAGCGAAACCTCAGCGACGCGCAAAGCCGATTAAGCGAACAGCAGCAGGCTCTCTCGAAGGCCGAGAAGAAACGTGCTGCACTTCTCAGCGAACGTGACAAGGCTGCGTCAGCACTTGAGAAGCTTGTCCAGCAGAGGGACGCTGCGATGGCTGAATTCGAAAACACTGACGGCGCTGAGGGCGCAGAGAAAATGAAATTGGCGCAACAAGCACTACGTGCATTGGGTACTGAGAAGACAACCCTTGACAAGCAAATCACTGACCTCAATGAACAAATCTCAAGCGCCAAATCCGACGCCAAGAAATTTGCGCAGAAGCGAGATGCATCAGCCAAAGATTTGAAGGCAGTTGAGACAGAAATTGCTCAACTCACGGAGAAACTTGCCGGCTTTGCAACCTTAATCGAGGCTCAAGCGGTCAAACAATCGACAGTGGAACAAGAAGCGGAGGCTGTTCAACTGAAACTGGAAAGCAGCAAGCAAAGCGCTCAAGAGCAACTCGCGATTCTGCAACGTCAACTGGCAAGCCTCAACGACAACGACAGTGGCGCAAGCGCAGCAGCTGCGGAGGGGCTCGAGTCCACGTTGAAAGAGCTTAAAGTCAGCAATCGGGAAACTACGTGAAGAGCTGCAAGCGGAGCTGACACGACTCACCGCAGGTGTGGAGGCCTCCAAATCTGCTTTGGCGAGCAAGCGACGAGAGATTGAAACAATGGGAACAACATTGGCAGAACTGGAAGTCGCGTTCCAGAAGCAGCAATCAGGGAGTGACAAAGAGGACGACCCAACAGAGCATGTGCAAAAGCGCGTGTTGCTAGAAACCGGATTGGCGACCCTCAACGAGCATCTTGCCCAGGGGAGAACACTGATGACCAAGAAAATGATGGAGTTGGACAAGTTGCGTAGCACCATCGAAGGCTTGGAAGTAGAGCTCAAGGAGGCAAAGCTCGTGAAAATGAAGCCACCGGTTGTTGTGGAGGAGCCGATTGCAAGTCCAGAGCGAAAGCAAAGCATTCGTTCACCTGCTCCGCCATCGCCGCCGCCCCGCATGGCCACCCCACCGCCAGATCCACGGATTGGAGAGCTCGAGATCTCTATCAAACAGGCCCTCACAAAGCAAGATGGATTCAGACGAAAGAAAGAGAACATCAACGAGCGCATCGACCAACTTGGAAAACAAAAAGTGATGTTGCAAGACAAGCAGCGAGAACGGAAAGCGAAATCAGACGAAGAAGAGGCTGCCCTACTGCGTACATCGTCGAATGTCACAGTCTCCCATGATGGCGGCCTCAACGCGATGCTGGTCGACGGTTCTATTCCGGAGTTGAAGGCGTTTCTGTCCAAGATGAAAGAGCAGAATGCTCAATATGAGTCCGAAAATCAAACTCTCCGAGCAAAGCTGGAAGCGATGACCCAGTCCGCCGCAGACGCCAAGCGGCAGGCTGCTAATTCGGGCCTCCCCTCGCAACAGTCGTCTTCGGGTGTTGATTGGCGCACCAAAGCACTCCAGGATGAAGTAGATGCGCGCGAGGCCCGGATTAGTGCTCTGAGAAGTGAATTGAAACGAACTCACTTGTTGGAAGCAAAAATTCAATCGGCAAAAGAGAGTATTAAAACGTTAACGCAGAGTGCTGAGTTACGCCAAACACAAGCTGTGCAGATGGCCAAAGCCGACATGGACTGGACGTCAAGCGTAACGTTAGCTCGCAAGGCGTCGAGTGGCCGCAATGCATTCTTTTAGAAGAAAAAGGGTCACCACAAGACTCGTACCAGTTCACCGCATCTTCCCCCACCATCAGTTCGCTCTTATTTATTGCTCAAGAGTGTAGAGAGTGTAGACATCCACCGCAGCGAAGCGAAGAATCGAAAAGAAAACTTCAACCAAATGCGCTGAACAAACATTGAAAATAGATAGATACAGATATCATGATTTGTCATTGCCCTTGAACTCATTTTGTATTTTTGGAAGAGGTCCAATCAGCAAACAATTATGGCTACCAAGGCTGACGTGCTGAAGAAGTCTGGCGAGCTCGACGCCAAGCTCAAGGGCAAGATGTTCCTGGGCGGCGCCAAGCCCACCGCTGAGGACGTGAAGGCCTTCAACGACCTTCTGGGTGCCGGCAACAACAACATCTACCGCTGGGTGAAGAACCTCGCCTCCTACACCGAGGCTGAGCGCAAGGCCTTCGGCGCTGCCGTCAAGGTCACTGCCCCCGTTGAGCAGGTCATCGCCGCCGCCGCCGCCGCTCCCGCCGCCCCCGCTGCCGCTGCTGCCCCCGCCAAGAAGGAGGAGCCCAAGAAGGAGGAGCCCAAGAAGGTCGAGGCCAAGCCCGCCGCCCCCGCTGCCGACAGCGACGATGATGTCGATCTGTTCGGTGAGGAGACCGAGGAGGACAAGGCCGCCCTTGAGGCCAAGAAGAAGGCCGATGCCGAGAAGAAGAAGGAGAAGAAGGTCGTCATTGCCAAGTCCTCCATCCTCATCGACATCAAGCCTTGGGATGACACCACTGACCTCAAGGAGCTTGCCGCCAAGCTCCACGCCATCGAGAAGGACGGCCTGATCTGGGGTGACCACAAGTTCGTCGCCATCGCCTTCGGCATCAAGAAGCTCCAGCAGCTGATCGTCATCGAGGACGACAAGGTCTCTGGCGATGACCTCGAGGAGATGATCACCGGCTTCGAGGACCACGTCCAGTCCATGGACATCGTCGCCTGGAACAAGATCTAAGAATGATCTTCGATCCACTCTCGCACAATTGGACAAAAGGAAGGGATGACGTGTCTCATGGCACACCACGATCACCCTTTCGTGCACACAAACAACCGATGTGTTTATTTTCGCAAGAGCACCTGATGCCGATAACACGATGAAAGAGACCAAGAAACTTGCATTTACACACAAAGGGAACGTGAAAATGAAAAAAAAAGATAATCAGCTGCCAAATCAAAGAAATAAAGTGCAACACTCAAGACTTTGAACCACTACTAAACCCAAAGGGCACTTTCGGCGCTTAACAATGAAAGTATTAGGAAAACCCACCCATCAAAACAAAAACAAAAGAGCAATCGAAAAAAAACTCTAACTGGATTTCAGCTCACCATGTACACACAGAAAGTACTTTGTTTTTGATTGAAATGTTGCAGAATAGAAACTAACAAATAGAACGACCACCACGAGGGGTACGGAAGTGAGGAGGAAAAATGGAGGATGCACTGCCACGTGGACGAAGTGTGACATTTCACAGAAGTGAAAACACTGTTCCTGTGCTTCTCTTTTCAGGCGACCCTCGTCGTTCAGATGCCCCAGATGTTACGTTTCCGGCAAGTGGCGATCTGGCTCCACCACAGACTACTGACGACGGCAATAACGAGGATTCCCGCGAGGTTGGTGGCTTGAGGCGGTGTTCTGCATCGTTCAAGCTGATGGGCTTCGAACCCCACATGAAGAGCAACAACAATGGCAGCGGCAGCGACACTGACACTGACGATTCTTTTGATCCAACCGCGTCACCATCAGCCAGGAGAAACCTTGTGTCCAGTCGAGCTGGGGCACGGATAGATACGAAAGATGTTCGCCGCTATAGAAATTCAAAGGGACATCACAGTGCCAGCGACGGCCGCCTTCATCAGAGGGACGATGAAAACCGATTCGCCAAGTGGGCTGACCTGACGGATGATTTGGAGCTACCTCACTCTTTTTTACGGCAATGTGCCGAGGACTTTGACAAGCGCCTACGATTGCTCTCAGAGCTGGTGCTGTTCATCATTTTTTTGTTGTTATTTGTGTTCTTCGTCGTCGCTGACAACTCCATCGAAGAGCTGTACTACAATGGAGCTGCATGCACAGTGCCTGCAAGACAGCCGATTCCAGCAGCCAACTTGATCTACGGCCCAACATGGGGACCCACCTTCGAGTCGACTCACACGATCATCAACGTTAGTGATTGGCTTGAGCGTGTTGTTGTTCCAGCCTACTGGATCAATTCTTCATCATTCTCCAATGTATACCGGCTTGTTCTCGGTAACAATGTGCCGCTAGGTGCACTCATCATTCGAATTCAACGAAGAGTCTCCGTGACACCTGTCATCTCCTGCGCGACATCGTCAACTGACAGCAACACGACATGCACGCTTAGTGTGGCAGAGAACAGAGATACACAGCGGGTGGGACGAAAAACATCGGTGCGCACTGATGACATGGGCAATCTCCTGTTTCGCGATGCCTACTCGTTCATCAGCTACACCCCAGGCGAGGCCGGCTCCTACGACTGGAGTGGAAATACTCTCGTGATTCCTTTCTCATTGACATTCGAAGACGCACTAGCAACCATGACGGCAAGCCTTCGTCCTAATGCCACAGCGGGGCATTACGGTATCACCGATCCATCCCTGCAATCGGTGAGTGTTGTTGCCACAACTTTCAACCCGCCCCTTCAATACTTCGCGAGGACAGAGTTCCTCTTCGAGGTGCCAAGTAGTGGGGTAGCAATTCCGTCGGTTCACTTTTGGCCCTTCTTCATCTTTACTACAGAGGGCCACAAGGGGTTTGGGGCCTACACTGTGATCTTCTTTGTGTATTCGCTGCTTATGGCGATGCGATGGCTTCTGAGCGTCCCTGCAGCGTTCCGTAGAGGTCGCCTCCTTGAGCTGCTCTCAACGATTTGGTTTTATGTGGAAGCAGCGAATTTGGTGGCGTTATTCGTTGTGTTTGTGATCCGATTCATATGGTGGAGTGAAAGTGACAGCGTTGCGGAGCGGATCTCGATAGGAAGTAGCTACACGTACAGTTCGAACGCAGATCTTCTCGAGACCTCGGAGAAACTGGAGTACATGGCCTCCCTCTACCGACTTCACACGGAGCTCAATGCCATCAATACCGTGTTGTTCTTTTTGCTGATTCTCAAATACACTTCGCTCCATCCTACCCTTGAGCGTGTGACGATTGCAATGCGATTGGCTCAACAAAGCATCGTTGGTCTCTTTGCGGTGTTTGTGGCTGTTCTCTTAGCGTTTGCAATTTGCGGGAATGCACTTTTTGGAAGCCACCTTGGAGACTACCGCAGCATCGACTGGAGCTTTTCTTCTCTTATGCGAATGCTGTTGGGAGACACCGACTTTGCGGCGATGCAAGATGTGAACCGTGTGCTTGCTGGACTGTTTTATTGGGCGTTTCTGATCCTCGGTCTTTTCATCTCGTTGAATTTCATCATGGCTGTGATTGCTGAAGCGCTGAATCACAGTGAACGGGAGTCTACCACTGTTTTCTATGTGCCATTAAAGCAGCAATACTTGTTGTTTGTCGACAACGCGATGATGCAAATTCGGAGAATGAAAGCAGCGGTCCGTGTTATCCGCCAGCATCAGCGACGAGCAAGAGCTCAAGAAAAACGTAACAACAACAGCATCTCAAAACCTGCGGATCAACACGAGCAACAACAACAACAGAAGCGTGGCTCCGTTGACACGATCGGGTCCGCAACTGGCAAAGATACGTCGACTGCTAGCTCACCACGAATGTCAAAGTGGGCGCTGATTCGTGAACTCACTGCGGAGTGGGGCGTCTACTTAAAGGACGGATTCCGTGCAATGCTGGTGGGAGCGTCCGCTGTTGCGTTGATTGACTGCGATGAGAATGGCCATCGAATGGGCACTGTCCTTTCGTTTCTCACCAACACCCGATACACACACATTGTAGCTGCTCTTGACGATGCACACCGGTGTGCCTTGCAACGAAGTTGGAGTAACGCTTCCTCTACACGAGCGGCAGCGGGACGTCAGGGAGCACAGTCGTCATCGGACCCATCGACCAGCGGCCCACTTACCGATGAAGATGGTTTCACTACCGTCGCCATGATGGTGCACAGTGAAGAACAAATTCGTAAATCACTTGGATTCGTTGAGTTCGCCTCTACGATCGAGTCGTTTATGAGTCGACGCAAGAGGCATGAGCACCACAGGAAACACTCGCTAGCACGGCGCCTTGGAGAGGTTCCTAGACGTTCACAAGCAGAAGGAGCTCCTGCTGCTGTTGTGGGTGTCCACGAGCCAATCACATCTCCAACGCAAGAGCACAGCAACAGCAGTGGCAGCTCACCGACAAGTCGTTTGGGAAGCGCAGCTGAAACACCAACCGCAACTGGAAATCACCAACCAAGCACTGCACCTGAAATCATCGAGCAGCAGCACCATCGTGCAGACGACGACGAATCCTCAGCGCTAATTGATCGCATTGACAAAATCATCCTCGAAACGGATTTTGTTCAAGTGCTTTTCAACTTTTGGCAAGATGCTGCCAACCAATACCGCATGTATCAACGCAGTCATGCCGCCAGAGCCCGTGAGGAAGTTCAACATGCGGCGTGGGAAGCATCGACTAGAGCAATCGAGACAATTCTTGAAGAGGTTCTAGGTGCAGGAGGGCCGTCTTCCCAGGAGCAGAACGCGGCCACAAGTTCAGAAACGTACCCAGTGCTGCGGGCAGCTGCGTCTGGTTCTACCGACGTGATTCGCCAAATCAACCGGACTGCCAAATCCATCGCCGCCACAGGCAAGAGTGTGGAGCGCCTCACGAGCACTCTATCGTCCCGCTTTGCAGCTGCGTCTCAACACTTGACGGCAACTTCGGCGCCGCCAGCGATGGTCAAGCGAGAAACTCTTTGAAACGCTGTTTTTTTTGTCTTTTTTTCAATCGGATTTCCCGCTCCCAAGTGAGCTTTGCCTTTCCTAATTTTCCACCGCGTTTTGTGCTTATGATTGGCTGTATGAATTTCATTGTTTGTCGACGTGCTAAAGAGCGTGGAAACAAGTAGTAACTAAAAACTTCTTTAAACGCAGCGGTGCGAACATAACTCGAATAAACAGCAAAGAAAAAAAATGTCAGTCTCAAGAAAACGCGAACGCCAAGAAACGCCTGAGGTGGACCCGGCCACCACCGCAGAGAATGTCCAAATTCAGGCGATGATTGATGCGATTATGGGCGACTGGAGACACGGAGGAAAGATCCTTACCATTGAATTCATTCTCATGCTGCTGCGCCGTGCACGAGAAGTGTTGATGAGCGAACCGATGCTCGTCCCGTTAGCTGCCCCAATCCAAGTCTGCGGCGATATTCATGGACAGGCTCACGACTTGGTCGCGATCTTCACGACGGGAGGCGTTCCACCGAAGGCGAAATACCTCTTCTTAGGCGACTATGTAGATCGCGGAAAGCACGGCACGGAGTGCATATGCCTCCTCTTAGGACTGAAAGTGCTGTACCCCAAGTACATCACCGTGCTCCGAGGCAACCATGAGTCGGAGTCTATTTGCCGAATCTACGGATTTTTCGATGAGTGCAAGCGCCGATTCAATGTGAAGCTGTTCAAGAGCTTTTCCGATGTCTTCAACTGCTTTCCCATCTCCGCCATCATTGACAGTGCTGCGCTGTGCATGCACGGTGGCCTCAGCCCAGATTTGAAGCGCTTGGATCAAATCGAGAAGATTTCTCGACCAATGATGATCCCCGACTCGGGTCTCGCATGCGACTTATTGTGGTCAGACCCCGAGGAGGGTACTGAGGGATGGGCGTCAAGCGAACGCGGTGTCAGTTTTACCTTCGGCGCAGATGTTGTGAGAAAGATGTGCCAGCACCTCAACATCGACGTGATCCTGCGAGCCCATCAAGTCGTCGATAACGGCTACTCTTTCTTTGCAAACCGTCAGCTCGTGACGATCTTTAGTGCCTCAAACTACTGTGGTGAATTTACCAACAGTGGTGCCATGTTGGTGATGGATGAGGACTGCAGATGTAGTTTCCAAGTATTCAAACCCTCTTTCCAATAAGGCAAGAAAACACAAAAAACAAACAAGCAAAGAAGATCACAAGCGACATGGAGAATACAAATACATTAAGGGGAGAGGGGGAGGGGGGATTTGGGACGAAGAAATTTCATACGGACTGGTCGGGGCGTGTAGACTCTGATGTGTTGCAGTTTATGGTTGGATATGCCGCAGTTGTTGATTCTCACTAAAGCGCAGGAAGGGAAATGACTCTTTACATTCATTAAACGTGATCTGCTTTTAGACTGACACTAAACACTCGTGGCACCGCGGTCATATTTGCTATGTATTTTTCTCGTTGTACCTCTTTTCATTTTCATACGAAAGCCGGGTCACTACAATCATGGGAGCCCCCGCCCGCAAGGTCGTTGACCGCCGTGTCCGCAAGGGCTTCAAGAAGCACCGCCCTGATGTCATCACCATCGACCTCAAGGACCACGTCCTCGGTCGCGCTGCTGCCGTCGTTGCCAAGCAACTGCTCCTCGGCAAGAAGATCACCGTCGTCCGCACCGAGCAGGTGACGATTGCTGGCACTGAGATCCGTAACAAGATCAAGTACCTCAACTTCCTCCGCAAGCGAAAGCTCACCAACCCCAAGCTTGGCCCCTTCCACCACCGCTCCCCCGCTGACATCTTCGTCCGCACCGTCCGATCCATGCTCCCCCGCTACACCAAGCGTGGTGCTAAGGCACTCCGCGCCCTGGTTGCCTACGAGGGCATCCCCACCAACTGCACCCGCACTGGTGGACGCGTTGTGATCCCCAAGGCCCAGCGCTTCTCTTGCTACAAGAGCGAGCGCCCCTACACCGTGCTCGGCAACATGTGCAAGCACGTCGGTTGGAAGTACAGCGCCGTTGTTGAGAAGCTCGAGAAGGCCCGCATTGAGAAGGCTGCCCGCCAGTACAAGAAGAACGCTGGTGTCCGCAACGCCTGGAAGTCCGCCCGCAAGGAGGCCCTCGGCAAGATCAACAAGAAGAACCTCGAGGTTCTCAAGAAGTTCGGCTTCGCGTAGATAGCTTCCCGGCATCTGTTATTGCTTTGGTAGGTTTTCACACAGAAAGTAAGAACACTTCGGATTTTTTCTTGACTTCTTCCTCTTTCGAGCAATTTTTTTTTTTTTTTTTTTGTTGTTCACCAATCAAATCAAGTTGAGAAAGTTAGATTCATAAGATGGAGAAACTTAGACCAGGCTCAGTTGTCAGTCGCCAAACTCCAACTTCAGGCGCTCCCTACGCTCCTTCTGCCGCTGCTGCTGCTTCTCGCAGTGATCCAGCATCACGCCGCGTCACCGCGTATAACATCGCCACATTTGAGAAGAGAGTGAAAGACCTTCCGCCTGAAGCATCCCTCGAGAAAGCGCCGCGCGCAAAGTTTTATCAGTTCCCCGACAGAGTGGTATTCTACTGCTCCAAATGCCGCAAAGACGGCATCAGTTCAGACACACTTGCGTTCGATCCTGCCCACGGGATTTTTATGTGTGTTCGATGCTTTGAGCGTGTGGTGCGACCACGAACGTTTAAACCGAGCCGTGTGGTCCCGTTCCCATCGCTTCTTTCTTGGTTGAATTACAAACCGGCACCGGTGATGACAACTGTGTCAGACGACGTTATGGCGCGACCAGCAGAGGCGGCCGCGCCTTCCGGTGCTCGTGCCGCGACGGAGATGCTCGGTGGTCGCAACATGGATATCAAGGCGCTACCCGCAACACCCATGAACGTGACCGTTCACGGCTCGTCGAGTGGTGCCGACGTGTTGCATTCCAACGGTGGTGCTGAGGACGCAACGAAACACCCGTGCATTCGATTGTGGGGACGATGTGCGCACGGAGAGACTTGCTTCTTCCGTAGTGCCCCGCGTGAATTATGCCTTGCGTATTTGATGGGCTTGTGTCCTGGTGCAATGAAGTCACCGAGCGCGAATGAGGAAGAAACGGCCTCTGCATCCCCGTTGAAAAGCTGCACGCATCACCACCAGACAATTGAAGGATTACCTGCTGGTGAGCCTGTGCCGCGCCCACGCAACCGCGGTGACCTTGAAAACCCCGACTCTACTATTGCTCGCTGGGTGGCGAAAAAGAGAAACAGCTCCAATCGCGTGGAGTGGCAATTGTTCCACAACGGTCCACTTTTGGATCTCATGAACGAATACGTGCCCGAGGTCGTTCCTGAGGTAGCCGCTCCTGAGGAAGCTGCGGCACAATCCGCAGCTGCACCAGTTGCGCTCAACAAATCAGATATTGCCTCGGCGTTGGCTTTCTTGAAAAGAAAGTGATTTTGTTTTCCCCCTCCCTTTATTTTTGATGACATCATTTGCTTAAGATGAAAGCTTGCCAATATTGAGCCACTTACTCCTTTCGTTTTCTTCGTTGTCTGAAAAATAGCACAAGAGGAGAGAAGGGAGATGATCGGACTGCGATGCTCGCAGCGCCTGCTGATGTTGTCGAGGACAACTGCTGTGACACCCTCCCTTCATCCCAAAGAATTACAAACAGAGCGCTATCTTTCACTCCGTAGCCAATTTTCAAAGTTGACAGTTGAGGAACTTGCGACGAGAGGCCTACAACTTGGCAAGCAAGTCATTCAGAAGGACGAGCGTATCGAAGCCCAAGCGTTGATCATGGAGGTCATAGCGAAAGTTCGACACCTGCCGTACCGCTCGATGCGCGATTTGCTGATAATGGCGAACACAGCGTCCCTCCACAGTGAATGTGTCGGTTTGTTTCACGCCAAGTGGGAATTGTCATTGGGCAGCAAAGATGCATCTTTTGTGCCCCACGAAGCAGTTGTAGACTCAGCATTTGCTCTTGGTGACATTGATGAGCTTGCGCGACTTGCAACGTTGGCCGCTGATCGCCTCGAGCGATTTTCTCGAGAAATTGCTTGCGATTTTGTGACTTGGAGAATTATTTGGCGCCTCGCTGGACTTTGTATTCAGGCTGATGATGCTCGAGACGCTAAAAAGCGCGACATGGCTGAAGAAGCGGCAACGCAAGTGTGGGAGACGTGCATCAAAAAGTACCACCCTCATCTGTACAACACTGTACAGGAGCATATTCTTCCTTACAATGATGATGGAAGAGATTTCACACCAGTGCCACCACCAACCTCTGCAAGTGTGGCGGAGGCCACTACTACAAAAACGAGCAGCGACCCGCCGGGAGCGCCGGTTTCTGCAGAAGTGAACGGTGGTGTGACGCAAAAGATTCCCATTATTACGCACCCCGCGCATCCACCGCCCCTCGTCTACACGAGGCTGGATGTTGAGCAGGGAAGTACGATGAGGAAAGGATTCCAAGGCATCTTTCGTCGTATCCAACGGATTGTGTTGTACCATCGAGTCCCTCAAGGAGCCACAGGAGATGCCGCGGCAACGCAACAGACTCCAGGCCTTATGGACAAGCCAGTCGAGGGTGGCGACGGATCGACGTCCACCTCAGTGTCGTCAGGTGGCGAGCGTATGGATGCATTGCCTGACAACGGCGAAATGAAGTTCTTTTTGTATTGTAGTCAACAGAATCTGCTGCGATTCCGTCCCAGAAAGTTTCTTGAACCACCACTCGCGGAAGAGCCGCCCATTAACTCCGGGAATGTGGAGCAATATTACTTCAGCTTGGTCGGCAGCTGCCGTCGTGGCCTGTACGTTGAGCAAGCAATTCTGTACGCTGACGAATACCGTGCGCTACTTGAAGAGCGCAAGAGGCAGGATGCAATGAAAACGACAGAAGAGCTCGCACAAAAGCGAGCCTCCAGCGGATTAGTGTCGAGCAACGAGTTCGAAGAGAACAACAATTTGCTCCCCTCAACAACAGCATCCGCCTCACAATCAGCAAATCCCTCTCCAGCCACACTCGCGACTGCTCCTCGCGACGAAGAAGATACGACGGTTGCAGAGTCGTTTATTTTTCATGTTCTCTCCGTTCTTCAAGCTGCCAGAGCACACAAGCAGACACTCCGCTTTACGCGTCCGATCCTGGCGGAGACGTCGCAGTTGACGGCGGCGTTGTGGAGCCAAATTCTACTTGCTGCCGGCGAGGAGCGTCAAGTCTTGGTTTGTCGACAAGGTTTTGATCACGCAGTGCAGAGTTTGAAGTCCCAGTCGTCACTTACTGCGGTCGCCCCGTCACAGATGGAGTACCTTCTTCAAACGTCGCTGCACGCACTCGCAAAGTGCCACGTGCCGAACTTTTACGACAGCGTCATTGCCCCTTGCATTGAGGCGAAGTACATTGCTCTCAATGACGAAACGATTGCGTACTTGATGACTCAAAACGCACTGCACGCCCCTGACGCAGAGGGCGAGGTCATACGCACGCGTGAGTGGATGAAGGAGAGGGGTCAAGGAATGTCAACTCGTGTTGCTTCGTTAATGATGAAGGTTCTCATGCGCGTTGAGTCGCCGGAGATGATTTCGTTTTACAAAGAGCTTGTGGCGTTGGCTAGGTCGTCCAAGCTTAGTGGTGGCAGCGCGAGCGACCGTACTCCGTCGGTGGTATTTAAACGAATTTGGCTGGAGGAACTGATCTTGTGTGCGGACCGCCGCCGATATGCGCTGTCGCAGGAAGATAGACGGTTCATTATTTCCGAAATTGAGCGAGTCTTCGGGGAGCTCCACATCGACCCACACACAGGTAAGTTCTCAACCAGTGTGTTGGAGGGCCTTCGCACGCAAGTCGCAATGATTTACTACGACGCAAAACATGAACCTTTGGCAGCATTTCAGCGATGGGAGGATCAATCTGAGCGCGACTGTCAACATCATACGACAGCTGCTGCGACACCGACCGATGGAGAAGGGCCGAGCATTCCTCCCCCTTACCTCACGGACCCTCGATGCTACTTCTTAACGCGGAAACCTCATTGCTGCACTCGTACGCTGGAGACGGCAGCATGGAGGCATCACTGCAAGTCCTTCATGGACCCCCACCATACCATCGGTGCAGCTGATGAGGAGACGATGTCTTTTGCTTCGTCAAAGCGAGCACGTCGTGATGTCGCGGAGGCGTGCATGTCGGACATGCTGCACCACAACGTGGCGAGAAGCGATAGACCTGCTCGCCCCACCTCGAATTCGCGGCAGCAGGCGCAACACGAGGACGGATATCGCGCGTTGCTTGCAACGCTGCTTGAAGAAACCCAGAAGTCTGGTGATGCAGGAGAGTTACACTTCCAATGATCTTCATTGAGGACTCCTCGCTTTTCAATTGTTTTCTTTTCCCACACGTTTATTTTGTTTGCCTTTGCATAACAAAATTGCATTTTTTTTAAAAAAGATGCAACTGAATTTCCACTTTTCGTTTTCCTTTTTATCATTAAGATAACTCTTGAAATGTCCGACCGCGACGAGGATGACTTGCCCATGAACGACGACCGTGAGGATCGCTTCTCCGACGAAGGATCCGATCGCGACGATGAGGAGTTTGAGGAGAATCAAGAGGAAGTCATCGTAGCCGACGGACCTGTCTCTGATGGCGCAAGAAAGCGTGATATTTCTGAACGAGTGACAACAGCCTACCTCACCAAGTACGAGCGGGCTAGAATTCTTGGCACCCGTGCCCTTCAAATTAGCATGAATGCACCTGTGCTCGTCAACCTGGAGGGTGAGACTGACCCTCTCACTATTGCGCAGAAGGAGCTGCGTGAACGCGTGATTCCACTGATTATCCGAAGAACGCTTCCTGACAACACGTACGAGGACTGGCACATTAAGGAGCTGGATGTTGACTTCGACAGGCCTGCCGATGATCGGTACACAAATTTGTAAGCCCCACACAACCGATCAATTCTTCACGCGATCAAAAAAAAAAAGAACGCGTTGTTAACTCAGGTTGTCGGCTATTCCTTCAAGGAATGATCGCCACAATTTCCCCTCACGTTGCAGATTTTTTCTCTTGTTGTTTCTCGTTGTGTTGTATTTCACAAGGTACCAATGGACTCCCAGTACAGATCTAAGTCCCTGACAGAAGAAGTCGATGATCTCGCGATTGCCATTTTGCGGATGGCAGCACGTGATCATCAGTTGTCGGGCAATGAAAGTGCATCGCCACGACCTGCCCGCGTCGAAGGTGGCGGTGAGTCCCTCAACGTGTCAGCAGTCACTTCGCAAAGCGAGAGTCACGTCGTACGCAGCACGGTCGTTGCCAATCAAGCCTCACCAACGCGACGGCCTCTTGCAGCATTGCAGCGACCTGTGATCAGCCCCCAGCGTGTACCTGCCAGCGCACCGTCGACCGTATTTCTACCTGGAGGAGCAGATCGTCAAATTGCAGCAATCCTGCGTGCACCTGGTGCAACGGATGGCGGCCTAGTTGCCTCGAACAGATCTTCAAGGATATCGTCGCCCGGAGCACCATTCTCCGCGGCGGCGACACGACTTTCTCCGCTTCGCCCAACCAGTCATCAGCCAAGCCCCCTTGACCCCACCTTCCTTAGAAATCCGGCCGCACATACGAACACGGTGCATGGCGTCTACGAGGCAACCATGGAACAAGTGGCGGACAACATGGCGAGACTTGTGCGGAGTGCAGCGCTGCTGGAGGCCGAAACACGCTTAGTTGCAGAGGAAAGGAACATCATGGCATCGTCGCCCCTTCGAGATGCGACCTCGCACACCCGCTCTCGACTTTCTTCGCCAGTGCGCTCTCCCATGTCACGCACCCTACCACCCGACACCCAAAACACGACCACAACGACAAACACCTCGTCCAGTACGACGTTTGTGGTTGGGGATCACACCATCAGGCGGCTCGAACATCAAGTGCACACGGGACGAGAGCAGACGAAGGACCTCATCCACGAGCTGCACCTGCTTGAAATGAAAATGCAGCGGGAATTAGCTGCCCAAGACCGCGAGTACCGCGAAGATCGTGATGCGTGGAGAGATGAGCGAGCTGCGATGCAACTGCGACTGGATGAGTACGCTCAGCAAGTGGACTCACTCAAGGAAGAGAAAACGAAGTGGATGACGATGTTACAAGAAATGGGCGCTGGTCGAATCGAAGCACACGAACTTGCTCGCGGCACTGCGATCCAATTGCAGCTGCTGGAGGCAGCCCATGAGCGTGAGATCAACGGGTGGAAGCGACAAGTAGAGGGCATCAAAGAACAACTTGTGCGTGTGAGGGCACAACGAGACGCATCGGAGCGAAAAATGTCAAAACAAGGGTACGACTTCGCAGTTGTCGCTGAAGGCGCCATTCGTTCCGATGCTCGGATGCAGGTCTTGCAGCGCCACATTCACGACTTGCATGTCCGCGATCAGAAAAAAGATGAACATTTGCACGACGTTGCACAATTTGTGAAAAAGTCTCTTGCGCCCTTCGTGCTGGAGATGAACGAGCAACATATTCCAGTTTGTCGACATTGCAAGAAGCATCACGCAACATTCGACGCAAAGCACCCATGCAGCCAAGAGGCCCTGTGACAACGAGGCAGAAGGAGTTTAGGAGCGGAGTATCCCATGCTTGCTCTCCCTGTACACATTATCGAGGGACAAAATCATAATTCTCTATCCTATTTTCCCCCCTGACCAATGCCTGTTGCAAAACATCCTACATAACCCATTTTCTGTTGTATTCCTTAGATTTCCTCACGGAATCCAGCAAAAAATGATGCGCCGCCTCGGTAACCCCATCGCCCGCAAGGCCCTCGCCCCTGCCACCAACAACGCGCTCGTCTGCGCCCAGCGCAATATGGAGCCCATGTCCACCTGGTACTTGGCCTCATGGGTGATGATCTGGGAGTACTCCGTGTTCTTCTGGTTCCCCATGATTGCCTCCGACTTCATTATTCCTTCATTCTTCTACAACAAGATCCCCATGATCCACTACATCAACGAGAAGAAGTCTGAGGCTAAGCTCCGCCGTGTGCTTGATGAGACCTTCACTGAGTGGAATACCGAGCTTGCCAGCGCCGATATCACTGACGCCGTGTCTCGCACCTTCTAAAAAGCAATAGTTAGCAGCGCAATGTGCTTGAGCAATGATTCACGTTGCCTCTTCAGAGAGGAACGTGTTTCCTTTGTACTTGAGCACTTTTTTGAGTAGTGCCTGAGTTTTTACGAACAAACAAACAAAAAATATCTTTTTCCCTTCCACAACAACTACTTCTTTTTTTATTTGTGTTTTGGGTTTCTTGGGTAGAAAAAGAATATTCTGAATGCGACCTTGATTTGTTTCTCCCTTGCTCGATTTACTCCATTTGTTTTTCATTTCTGTTCGGTAAAAAAAATGAGAAAGACCTGATGTAAGTACGCAAACAAAATGAGCCAATCCCCAGACTCTCGCCGACGGAGCTCCGTTGCAGCACTCCGCCTGACGCATCCACAGACGGCCCTAGCATTCACCAATCGAATCGCTTCCGTTGTCAACCGTGGAAAAGTTCTCACTCCTCAGCAAACCCAAAAGTACCGCAGCGCAACCCTTTGCGACTTTGACAGGCTGTCGGTTCCCAACAAGAGACCAGGCACACATGTAGAACGTCATGAAGTGTCGGAGCTTATGATGTTCGTGCGTGATGCGAAGGTGCAACGAGCTCTGACACCTGCGCCGAACCAACGTCGTTCGCCAAGCCCGGACTTTCTGGGTCGCGTTTCGATTACGTCGCAAGACGTTTTTGTTCAGGCCCCTACAGCGAAAGAACTTTGTGATCTCCGAAAGGAGAAGGAAAGAATTCTCAGTGTTGGCGATGTCCGACCACTGCCTGCCGCCAAGGCGCTCGCGGAGGAGAAAGAGCGCCGACTCGAGCCTGGGAAGTTAAGCACAGCGTTACGCCGCGCTGTCTACGGTCAAAGCTTAGACAGAGTCATTGAGCGCAACGAAGAGCGTCAAAATGCAATGGCCGACTCCTCCATCGACGCTGGTGGTGGTGGGATCTTTGACGAGCCTTCTGCGCACGTTACCGTTGGAGATGGAGGGGAGTCATCGTTCTCTCCTTTTGCTACCAAGAGAAACAAGAACAACAACTTGTTTCTCATGGGTGCCCAAGAGTATCTTGCGGGGCGTGAACAGGGAGAGGAGGCACAGACAATAGATTTGAGCTCTAGCCTGCGCGTCAGCACAGGTGGTAGCAGTGGACGACCGAGCAGCGTTGCCAGTGGATCGTCAACTCTTGCCACCTTCGCCGCAACGCAAGACTTGGCAGTGTATTTCACTCACCTTGCCGATCCAGCGTTTCGCAAGTCCCTCACGAGTATCACGCCTCAGGCGTATCACCTTATTCGTAAATTATTTCAAGAGATGGATGAGAAGCACGAGGGTGTAGTGGATCTCGCAAAAGCCCTTCATTTTCATCAAAAATACCCGAAAAGACTCGGTCGCGACATTCTGGACAACTTGAAAGTGGAGCTCGATGGACGAGTGTTCCTAGATGAGCTCCTTCGAGTTCACTTTCCAAGCGTTCCGCAAGAGTCAATTGAACAGTTGATGGAGCTCTACGAGCCCAAGGTACAATCACTCGAAATGGTCAAGCCGCAAACACTTCGCCGCATGGAACAACTTTACGCTCAGATTGTTGAAACATACTCTCATGCAACGTTTTCTCATTGGCTTCAATCGCGCCGTGGAGACTTTACGGCATTGGAAACATCCACCAGTAACGAGCCGTCTCCGCGGCCTGCTGGGGGGATGCACGGCATGGGAATGCTCCCCCCAACTCATCATGTTGTCGGTGAAATGGAAGACGGAACATCGCAGAATACAGGCAGACGATCCCCGAGCACTGCAACGGCCGCAGGAGATGAGCATCACAGCCAGCGCAGCCGTGCTTCTTCCATTTCTCGGAGCGATGCTGGCACACTCGCGCCGTCTACCGCAAGGCGGCACAGTGCGCGAGGTCCAGGCCATCATCGTAGCTCGATTGATTCGTCCAACCAGTCTGCGCAGCCGAATCCTCTGGCACATCCACCGCCCGCTCCAATGAATGCCCTCCAGTTGCTGTTGCATTTGCAAAACACTGCAACATCGTTCACTGCGAAAGACCTTTCGCAACTGTACCGACTGAAGCACCTGACGTTGCGTCCTTCGTTTCCGCTGCTTCTTTCTCGAGGGATTCGTCGTGCGGCAGCGATGGCCCACTCCACACGGAGTGGTGGGAGCATGTTTGGCATTTCTCGACCAGCAGGCGCAGCGACGACGGGGGGCGTGACTGCAACCGTTACGGAGCCAAGTACCGGCGTCTCGATTCCACTTCCACTGCTTCAAGGGCCCGTGACAGCCAACACAGGAGAGCCGAGTATTCCGTACTTGACCAACTGCGTTGTGAGAGTTTCCGATTTTGTGCTGCTCTTTATGGACTACTTTGTCCTCAAGCAGGAGGACGGATACGTGGAACCGTATGATCCAGGGTTAAAAGCGTACTTGGATCGAATACATTGGGAGAAACTGTTTCCACACACAGGACCTGTTCGCAACTACTTTACTCTGCTGCCGGAGGCGTAGATGTTTTGTTCAAGTGAAACAAGAGAGTGTACAGTGTATGTTTTGTTGTGCGCTTGTAGATTACGAATTCAGAGAGCATGTTAGCCTGTGGATCTGAGACTTCTGTTCGTTGCCTTGATCATCTTTCTTGCACACATTGTCCCACAACAAAAAAATAACAAACAAGAAATAAATTATTGCTAGCGATGATTCGCCGAGCAAGGTTGTTCCAGACTGTGGGAGTGACGTCTTCCCTTTCTAGCCTTATGCGATCCTCGACCACGACAACGGCGACGACCGCTGGCGCACCTGTTGCTGCTGCGCCTGCTGCTGCTGCTGCTACCCCCGCCGCTGCCGCTCCAGCTGCCGCTGCTGTGAAGGCACCCAAGAAGGCCAGCAGCTTCGACAAGGTTCTTGGCGAGGGTCGTAAGTGGGAGTCTCACCCTGCTGGTGAGCACATCACTGTTTACGTCGACTGTAACTACTTTGCATGGATCGTGATGGACCGTGCAGGCTCCAGCGCGAATGCCCTCGGTGAGTCGTTTGTTGCCTCTCTATCAGCGGCACTTGACATCACTGACAAGCTTGTTGCCGCCAACAAGGCCCAGGTCGCGGTGATTGCCTCTGCAAAGGAAACTTTCTGCGTTGGCGCTGACCTCGAGCAGATGTACCCAGTCACAGACAAGAACATCGCTGAGCAGGCCAGCAAGGGTGGCCAGGCGATCTTCAACCGCATCGAGTCATCAAAGTATCCCGTCGTGGCCGCTATCAACGGCCTCGCCCTTGGAGGTGGCTGCGAGCTTGCCCTTGCTTGCCATCACCGCCTGATGTCCGACAAGGCCGCTATGGGCCTGCCCGAGTGCCTCTTAGGTCTCCTCCCGGGAGCAGGAGGCACGGTCCGCCTGCAAAAGCTGATTGGCCTCTCCAACGCACTTACCTGGATCCTCACTAGCGGCTCCAACAAGGCTGACAAGTGCAAGCGCCAGGGTGCCGTGGATGCCGTTATCCCAGGAGGCGACCGCTGGAAGGGCGAAGGCCGTTTCTTCGAGGGCGTGCGCTCGTGGATTGGCCTCAAGCTTGTGGGCAAGCCCCTCAAGCCCGCCAAGCGAAAGAATATCACACTGATGGACAAATTCTTAGAGCGTACACCCATTGGTCGCGGTATTGTGGCAAAGAAATCTCTGACGACCCTCAACGAGAAGACGAAGGGTAAGTACATCGGGCAATACAAGGCCCTTGAGAGCGTCATGTTCGCCCTGCAGAACCCCGCAGACAAGGCGTACGACAAGGAGGCGAAGCTGTTTGCCGAGCTGCTTGTGACCCCTGAGGCAAAGAACCAGTGCTCACTGTACTTCCTCGACGACAGCATGAAGAAGCTCGAGAAGAAGACGGGCATGGCCAAGGACAAGATCCCTGTCCTGAAGAACACTGGCGTGATTGGTGCCGGTGTGATGGGCTCTGGTATTGTGCACTACTTCGCCAACAAGAACTACCCCGTTGCCGTGAAGGACCTCAAGCAGGAGGTCGTCGACAAGGGTATCGCCATGGTCGAGGCTGAGTTCGGGCTGGCGGTGAAGAAGAAGAAGCTTGACGAGGCTGGCCTCAAGAAGAAGATGTCGCTCATTAAGGGCGGAACGACCGATGACATCTTCAAGGACTGCGACGTGATTGTTGAGGCTGCAGTAGAAGTCATGAGCATCAAGAAGAAGCTCGTCGAGAGCCTCGAGAGTTCCGGCGTCCTCGACGGAAAGAAGCTTTTCGCCACCAACACGTCCTCCCTTTCTCTCACGGAGCTGCAAACTGTCTCCAAGTACCCAGAGAACATCGTCGGTATGCACTTCTTCAACCCTGTCGCCAAGATGCCCCTCGTCGAGGTGATTGTCGGTAAGAAGACGTCCAAGGAGGCTGCCGCTGCTATTTTCGCACTCGCGCTGAAGACCGGCAAGAAGCCCATTATCGTAGGCGATGCCCCTGGGTTCCTCGTGAACCGTATTCTCGGCGTGTACATGGCCGAAGCCGGTCGCCTTGCCATCCAAGATAAGGCTGACGTCGCCAAGATCGACGCAACGATGCTGGACTTCGGCATGCCGATGGGTCCCTTCCGCCTGCTCGATGAGGTAGGCCTCGACGTTGCATGCCACGTAGGCCCAGTCCTCGAGAATGGCCTGAAGAGCAAGCGCTTCGCCGTTGATTCCCGCATGAACAAGCTGGTGGACGACGGTCTGCTCGGGAAGAAGAACAACCGCGGCTTCTACAACTACGAGAACGGCAAGGACAAGGGCCTCAATACCGATATTGTCAAGAAGTACATCAACGACGGCCCCTCCGCCAACATCTCTAGCAGCGACATCCTCGATAGGTGCGTGCTGCTGATGGTCAACGAGGCGTCATACATCTTGGCTGAGGGCATCGCTGCCTCCGCTGAGGACGTCGATATTGGCATGATCTGGGGAACTGGATTCCCTCCGTTCCGTGGCGGCCTCCTGCAGTACGCCGACCACCGTGGCATCCAAAAGATCGTCGACCGTCTCACTCAGCTGAAGGACACCTTGAAGGACGACCGCTTCGAGGCCAGCCCAATGCTGAAGGAGATGGCGAAGGGCAACAAGCGATTCTTCCCCAACCGCCCCTTCGTCCCGTACGTCGAGCGCAGCGGATTCCCCAAGGTGCAATTGTAAAAGCGAGTCAGTGACGCGTGGGGACGTGAGTGGAAGTTACTATGCACAGAAAAAAGAACAAACACGTTGAGCAGCGCATCGAAGCAAGCCAACTGTTGCGATGGAAAGAGGAGAGATACAAATTGATTGAGCGCCGCGCCATTTTATCTCCACAACAAAAAGAAAAGCCCCAAACAAAAAACTGAACAGAAAACCCTCAGAAGAATACACAACCTTTGAAAATTATTTGAAAAGTGCTCAACTCTCTCAATTGTCTTTGATGAAATCTTCAGCCTTTTGCAACTTGTTCTGTTGCATTTGCTTCATCGAAAATTTCATAGCTGAGCGATATCACAAGTTGAATGATCACGTCGTTGGTGGTGATACTGTCTGTCATAACTTGTGGGCTGAGTGCAACAAGCGGCGCTGCGGTTCGACCGCCAACAAGTACGGAAGAAGTTCTGCGGCGGTGGTATTTCGCAACTGGAGGTCCTCAATGGCGGAGTCAGCATGGATGGCTTGAAGCGTTTAACAGCAACAACAAACCTACTGCGACTGATTCTATCAACGCAGAAGAAGGTGCAGCAGCGTCGCCACCTGCTGCTCGACGGCACTCTATTGCACCGTTATCGTGGTGCACTTGGTACGGAGTGCGTTGCGCTGAGCCTCCTCGCTACGCTGATGTGTCTGTTCATCGCTACATCACGTCCTTAGACTTGAGCGACAACAATCTGGTGGGCGAGTTTCCCGTCGCGTTGTTCTGCAGTGGATCCAGAGCTCCTGGCTCTACCAAAAAGAAATCACCGTTTGGGTTTGATCAGCTGACTGTTCTGAATGTTAGCCACAATCAACTCAGCGGCAGTGAGCCATTCCTGCACTCCCCTGGTCCCCGCAACACCAGTGAGAGTTCGTTTTTGCAGGAAGTCGAATGTACCGACGCCACCACACCTTCACTCAGTACTATTGAGGTCATTGATATGTCGTGGAATCGAATCAAGAGCAGCCTTCGGTATGTTCTGCACGCGCACCGTCGCCTGCACGGGACAGGTCGCAGAATGCCGCGGCTGCGGTGGCTATCAATGCGCAGCAACTTGTTGTATGACCCCATTGCTGCAATGACATTTGTCCAAAGTCAAACAGCCAACAGTGCCAGCAGACGTAAGTCGTCAACCGCTTCCACCGCTAACTTTGGCTCAGTCATATTTCCAATGTTAGAAAGTTTCGATGCTGGTGACAATCATCTTATCGGAGAGTTTCCAGCAACTTCGTTTGCGCAGCACACACCTTTTTTGCAAGTGCTCAAGTTGGACAATAACTTTTTCGTGAACTCTGCACTGACGTGGCTTGCCGCTTCGCTCATAGGCGGCAATCGCGCTGACGACGCCGACGAGCTCAGATGGCACCACACGCTCACTACCCTGCACCTTCAGTACAACTACATTCAAGCAACCATCCCAAACTCTGTGGATCGGTTCAGGGGACTGCAGGAGCTTTTCCTGGATGGAAATCGCATCTACGGCACCATACCGCGCGAGTTACGTTCCCTTCGTCATCTGGAGACGCTGTCGTTAGCACATAATTACCTTCGAGGCACGATACCCTGCGCCAAGGATCATTGGTTCTCAGAGCTCACACCATTCTCCAGACTACGTTGGATGGACTTCACCGACAATGAGCTAGAGGGAAATATTTGCCCCGTTGTTCCGAGTCATAGGATCGAGGTGCTTCGGTTTGCCGACAATGCGTTCCGAGGTGCTGTGCCGCCTCTCGAAGGGGGACGGCTACGAGAAGTGACACTCGGAGGTGAAAATCGATGGGAATGCGACTTGCCAGATCCCAAACTCATTCCATCGTGGGTTGACCCTGCTCCCAGCACGAAATGCATTCTTGACAGCGGCAGCGGAGATACCTCTGGTGGTGGAATCGATGCGCTGCCAATAAAGAGATGGGGCGGTGGTGGTGGTGGTGGTGACGCGACGCCGTCTGTTATCAGGACCGATGCAACAAGGCGAGGGTCCTGGTGGCGAAATGGTTTGCTTGGCCTCCTATTGCCATCGCAACCTAAGAAACGTGACTTGGTAGACGCACAGCCCATGGGGCCGTCGGCACGGCATTTGTTCTCTGTTCTACTAACACTTGTAGTTGTCACGCCGCTCAGTGCTGCGTTTATGAAGCTGGCTGGTGTGCACCTTCCACAGTCGTCAGGGTGCGTGCCGCCAGGGTATCACTGGTTTCTGGAGTGGATTGGCTATGAGCCTCCCGCCGCAACCACCGCATTGCCGTTGAGTTTCGATGACGATGATGACAGTGACTCGCAGTTTTGCACGGGTGAAAGTGACGATGAGCACTGATTGTTGCGATTGTTTCGATTTCTGTGTTTCCTTTCCTTTCCCTACCTTTTCCCCGAAAGTCACAACGACTTCTTCCCTTCGACTCATTCATTGTTGCGTTGTGCTTGTGAAATGCGAACGGTGCTCACCTCTCGACGGTATCTGCCATCACTAACAATCAAAATTCACAACATCTTTCTTGTAGCATTTCTTTGAAGCCTCGAAGAAGGCCAACTCACGTTAAATCACGATTATCCTCAAAATATGAGCGCTGATGACGATGGTTTTGTAGATACAACCGGGAGCGAGATGTACGATGACTACTACTTGGGAAGTCAACAAGGCTCGGCTATGATGCTGGAGGAGAACTCAAACGACGGGATTCTGCAAGCACGCACAGATTCCTCCTACGAAGCCCAGGCCCAAAACAGCAAGGCGATTGGCGGGGTCGTCACCCTCACTATCGACGATGCTCTTCAATGCATGAGAGGTGATGCGGATAATATCAAAGAGTTGGCCTTCACGTCCCACACCGTCGCGTTGATTCTGCTGAAGTATTTCCAATGGTCCATCGTGCGGGCCAGAGATCGTTTCTTCGACGCACGAGACGACATTTTTAAGCGGCTCAATATTTCTGACGATTCGGCTGCGGATGAACCTGTGATCCAACGCAACGAGACTCTAGTCACTTGTTGTATTTGCTGGGATGATGTGGAGCCTGGTGAGGCTGTGTCGTTGGCGTCATGTTCGCACTGGGTTTGTCAAAGTTGTGGACACGAGGCGTGCAATTTTGCGATTCAACGTGGAGCCAACGTCATCGATAAAAGATGCCCAGGCCCGAAGTGTTCGTGTTTCAGCGGCGAAGCTCTTTTTCGAGCGGTGCTTTCGAAGCCTGATGACATCGCCAGATACAACAGGGCACTCGTCCGCGAATACCTCGACAACAATGCGACGATGAGGTGGTGCTGCAACCCCAAAGGAAACTGCGAGCACGTGATTCGTGTGTTGAGCAACAAGGACCGCGTTCACGAGGTTCAGTGCGGTGCGTGTTCCACCCGGTTCTGTTTCAACTGTGGCGACGACGCCCATGCTCCAGCTACGTGCGATATGCTCCGCAAGTGGAAGAAAAAGGCCGCAGATGACTCGGAAACTGCAAACTGGGTCGCTGCAAACACGAAAAACTGCCCAAAGTGCCAGCGAACGATTGAGAAGAATGGCGGATGCAATCACATGGTTTGTGCAGGATGCAAATACGACTGGTGCTGGGTCTGTGAGGGGGATTGGACCAAGCATGGATCCAGCTGGTACGCATGCAATTTCTTCGACCCAAAGGCTGACAAAGGCAAAAGCAGCAATCGCGACGCTGCCAAAGAATCGTTGCAACGCTACATTTTCTACTTCTCAAGATACTCGAATCACTTGAACTCCCAAAAGCTTGACTCGAAAGTCATGCAACAGGTCCAGCTCCGCATGCAAGAGACAATTAGCAGCGGGAACTGCACCGACCCATATCGATATCTCACCGATACTGCCCATGTGTTGTTTGATTGCCGCCACACACTGATGTACACGTACGTGTACTCCTTCTACCTTGAGGACAGCGCAGAAAAGTCACTCTTCGAGTATCAGCAAGCTCAGTTGGAGCTTGCAACGGAGGAGCTTAGCATGGTGATCGAGGGATCGAAGGTGATGGATGCGCAGGCGGTGATGGATAAATCCGCAATTGCAAAGAAGTTTCACACGGAGATTGCAAAGGGCGTTTGGGTGTCGTCATGAAATACAGATTAGGGGACGACGTGACGCGGGGCGGTGGGTGTTTTGCGCTGGTGAAGCATGTTCTCACTGCTTTGCTCTTGCCACTGCAATTTTTTTGACTCGTACTGTTTGCTACCATAACATTTCCACCCCAAGCTAGAAGCCGTCCATGTTTTTTTTTGCCGCAAAGAATTTTTTACTTGTAGTTTAGTTTTTCATAGCACAAACACAAAAAAATGGGAGATGCATACGTGACGGTGGACAACTGGAAGCCATCGGCCAGAGATTACCCAACCGCAACAATGATGTCGTACTTGTACCCACCTCACGTGTCTTGTACTAGCATGCAATCCCAATCTCCGCGTGCAGCTGAGGGGAGTCCGACCATGGCCCGTCGAGATACGATGGCGTCATCCACATTTCTCACGGAAGCGAATGTGAGAGGATTTTCTCGAAGTTCTAGTAAAAAGACCCCACCACCGCAACCGATGCTGCCGTCGACGTTTGAGCAACAGCAAAATCGCTGCCGCTGCTGGCATCACGAGTTTCACAATCTTCTTCAGACAGAAGTGAGAACTGCGCATCAGAAACTATCCCAACGAACGGCGCAGCGCCAACAAGCACGCAATTCATCTTCGTCAGCGGGTGCGCTTCACTCGGCAACTCAAGTCTCATCCATTCCGCAGCCACCACCACCACTTGACGGTTCGCTGCCTGCGAGCCCTGACATGTCCATGCATGAAGAAGACCTCACAGGGGCCGTCGGCGGTGGAGCCGTTGGCATTAGCAGCGCTGGCAACGCGTCAACATTTGTCGGAGAAGTTACCGCGCAGCAGCAGCTCCTTGGCGGCATCCTCAACATTCATCCGGTCCCTCACTCGTATTACGGGTCTGTGTTGCCTAACGCACCAACGCCCACGTGGCTCGCCCCAGAGCTCATGAGTCTGCCAATGGCATCATTCCTGAAAGAATTCGAAGAGGCATGCGAGGAGGGGGCTGATGCTGTATGGCAGCATATTGTGCGATCTCAGACCGGCGACGGTGAGAACAACTCACTGACAGGAAGCCCATCCAACAAATCAGGGCGGACGAGTAGCTTTTCCAACATGAGCCCCAGTCCGTATGCCCTCAACTCTGGTTTTTTCGGATCAGGACACAGGAGCGCAAACCCAAATTTTGTTCGCATGCTCGAGGACGAGCGTGGAATGGACACTGAGAACTTCTTCGTCTACAAGCACATGATTTTTAATGTGCTCCCCTTAATGGGCGAAGACATGTTGGCGTTGTTTGGGTGCGCTGAGAATGCGGTGAAGGCGGCTGCTGCGGAAGTACGCGCACTGCAGCACATTATTCACATGGCGTACATGAAGGGATCCCTCACGTTGCAGGCAGCGTCTTCCAGCAGCGGTTCAGGAGGAGCAGGCGGTGGAGCTGGTGGGGTGGGAGGAGCAGCGGAGGGCGCTCCACGCTCCGCAGCAGTCTTATCCTTCCCCTTGGTGTGCTTAGTGCGTTACCGTGGCATCGCAATGTTTGTGGTGGCCCAACCGAACACAACTCCAGTGGAGTCTGTCATCGCTGGGCCCTCAACAGACGGCATCCACATCCCCTCCAACTCCCGCCATACTGGTCTCCTTCAACAGTTATGCTCACTCCTGAGAGTGCCGAACCACTCGTACTTCCTGACGCCGCAGCATCAAAAATTGATGTCGCAATGCCCATCGTTGGGCCATCCTGACCTCACCGTCACCCTCACAACAAAGCTGTCAAAGGAGTATGAGTCATCAGTGGTTGGCGATGCGATGATAGGAGCGCTGTTTCCGTACCGCATGCCGTACCTCTCGGCATCCAAGTTGCGCTCGTGGGTGAGCAAGAAGCGACCGTTTGGCAATCACTCCACTACGGAAGAGGACGAAGAGGAGAGTCAACTCCATGGCTCTATTCCAGCGCAGCATGTAACAGAGGTGTTGATTGTTCAGAATGTTGCCAGACTCGTTGGCGTCGCTGCCGACTTGACTCAGACGATCCTGATGCCTCACATTGTGTCGCCATCGCTCAGAAGTGGAAGTAGTGTAGGTGTTGGTGGTGGTGGTCATGGTTCCTCCATCCAAGACAAACACCTTCTCAGTTCCCCCACTCCCTCCACCCTTAAGAAAACTCCAACGCCACCACCCTCCTCAATTTCGTCCACCGGCTTTCAGCTAGCGGTCATGACCAGAGGGGGGAGTGTCGACATGTCGCCTGGCACCAAACCGCAACAGCATCATGCCGGGTTGCTACTACTTGGTGATAATTCTGCGAACCGATTTCTTCACACGGATAAAGGTGGCCACCTCTCGTCGATGATTCACCCCAATTTTATTCTTACGCTCCCATACGATCAGGAGGTGGTTCGTTGCGAGTTCTCCGACCCTCGAGGATCAAAATCCATTAGTTCAGACAGTAGCCGAGAGCCGCACACGATGCTCAGTGCGGAGGCAACGAAGATGCTCCTGACTGACCGCATTCCAGCGATGATGACATGGCTCTTGCATATGCTCGATTCCATCGGTGATGACAGCGGCTGTTTCGTGGACACCTTTAACGGGGAAGTCCTGAAGGGCATCATGAAGGCCTGGGGCTGCAACATGAGGTACCTGGGTGTGGTGCACGCAAAGCTATGCGATTTGATTCAGCAGCGGTGCCTCACTGCCTTCAGCGCAACAGAAGGCGCAATGAAGCGATTCTTGGCGGCCAAGGCTGCAGTGAGTGGCGTTGCATTGGCCACGGGTGCTATTGCGAATCAACAGGGTGGTTCCTCGAATGGTGCCTCTCCCAAAGGTGCGACGTCTAAAAAGCATCTCTTGCGACAGACGGCGATCCAGCAACAAACTGTGGCGTCACTGGCAGCTTCTGTCCGCGCGCATGGTTCGCCGTTTGGCAGCGGTCTTGCGGGCGGCAATGCTGCTAACACAACACCTCAAGTTTCCACGATGACACCAAGCTCAGCGAATTCCGCCGTCAATAGCAAACGCTTTGGTGGTCGACTGTTCCTCAATCGAAGCATTCACAGCCTTGACTCCCCAAAGCTCTCGTCTTGCATCCAAGACACTCTTGACGGGCTTTCGAATCTGTTAGGGAAGCTGCTCGACTCCGACGCCCCGAGTGCCCCTCAGGCGCAGCAAATGGGACACACGAATTATCACCACCGGGCATCCGTTGTCACTACTGGAGCGCTCAGCACCAACTCAGGAATTTCAGGGACACAGCAGTATCCCAACAATGGCAACAACAACTTCCAACCTGCCCCTTCGACGCCGCCACGGAAGGTGCATCGCAAGGTGCGATGTCCCGCTGATCGAACACCGCTTGAGCACGTGCTCATGGTGGTACGGGCAGAGATGATATCAAGATGCTTTCGAAATATCTTCAGTGAGCAAGAGCGACTTCTTACGATCCAGCAAGCGTCGTTAACAGGAAAAGACGCGAACGAAGATTCGATTGTGCTACCACAAATTGGCAGCACGTCTGCAACGCCACGGCAAACTGCGAAACTTGCTGGCGGCAGTGGTATTCTGGGATTGGCGGCAGGTGCTCACGGTACTTCCACCTCACTTGCAAGCCCACAACCTGACGAAGGTTTATTCCTTCCAAATGCAGCAAGGCTTCCAATTGTGCCAGCGAAACCTGCAGCGCCACCGCAGTCCAACAGTGCGCGCTTGTATCAAAAGCTCAAAGATCTTGATTCCGTGTGGAAGGAACGAAATCAGATGGGACAGCGCACTACCGATGAAGGGATGACCGCCCGCTCCATCGACAAACTCGTCATCATGGATGCTGTTCAGCAGAGTAAACGGTACGGCGCCCCTGACGGCGCACCGCGTGTGCATAACCCGTTCTCTGTCCTGAAGGAGGACCCTCATCCAAGGTTCGAACCGGATGGTGGCGTGTTTGAAAGCAGCCGACCAGACCCTGAAAAATCGCGAGTTGCAGAACTTCTGCGGTATCTCATTGGCAACAGTGGAACGAGCACATCCCAACTCTTCTGGCAGCAAATGCTGATGTCAGAGCTATGGGTGAAATATGGTAACTTCGCAGGAGCGTCGTTCAAGCGGACTGACATCCAGTTGGTCGACATGGTGATTGTGCTGCATCGTGCCGTCGCCCTCTGTGGCATCGTGTTGTCGAAAGAGGCAATCGCGGCAATTGAGCAGTCCGTTCAGTCAAAGTCAAGTGGCGTAGATGAATGGGGTGAAGACTCCATAGCGGACTTCAACACGACAAGCAGCAAGTCTCCGAATGGCGGTCGCAACAGGATCGACCTCTCACACGTTCGTCTCTCTCATCACTCCGTCGATGCAATTCTTCCACGTTTGCGCAGTACTCTCCGCCGAGTCGTCACTCTGGATGTGATGGACGTCGGTCGCAAGCAAACCAGCCGCCACGATGCTGCGGTGTTACGAGAGCGCGCCAAGATTGGAGGGCTATCGCAACCACAACCAGCGCATGCAACAGAACCGACGCATGACGACATTTTCGACAGCAAAGTGTTGCAATTAGAGAGAGATCTGTACACCCTGCAAGAAACACGCTTTATCAAGTCTGGCAAGAAGTTCAAAGAAGGACTTGGTGACGCCGCAACCGTTCGAGAATTAACGATTCTTGAAGCACTGATTCGCCTGAACCACTTGGGTGGAGCGAGGCGTATGCCGCACCACGAACTGGCCGTTGCCCAGCATACCAATGCCGAGCTTGTGATCTTCTACCACACCATATTGAAGAGTTGGAAGAAGGTTGGCTTTGATGGCATCTGCTATCGCCCCTGTGGAGGCTGCGGTGTTTTGTTTAACGCGAGCGTCACCGAAGTCCATCAATGTGGCGGCACCATCTTGACGAAGGTGGA
Source organism: Bodo saltans (assembly GCA_001460835.1). Lineage (NCBI taxonomy): Eukaryota > Euglenozoa > Kinetoplastea > Eubodonida > Bodonidae > Bodo > Bodo saltans. The sequence goes on from CYKH01001815.1 coordinate 64,678, forward strand.
CAGAGAGGACCTACCAATCGGTATCAGCGACGGGAAGCTTCCCAGTATGATGATCGCTGCATCATCGCACATTCCAGGTTTTGAACCGAACTTTGCCCGCAAGTGTGTTCCCTCTGCATCGTGGCGACCAGCAGTTGCGGGACACGACCACTACATTGAATTTCATTTCTCAACTGTTCGCGAAATCAAAGCAATGGAGATGACTGGTGACTCGGCGTCACGATTTGTACAGTCGTTTCAAATTATGTACACAATGGAGCACAAGGATGAAGAGGTGTTTACTGGGAACTATTTCCGTCGCGATGACAACCCGGACGCGGAGGGAGGAGGAGCACATAGCGCCACTGCCAACGGAGGGAAGGGAGAACGCATGCGAGCAAGACCGTTTGTTCACAACAACGCTGCCCGAGACCCGACTCGACTGAATGCCTCTCCCCGTCGCCCTCGTCCAGAGAGTGGTGAGGAGGCGGCTGGGTTACGCAGTCCGGTGGGACCTAATGCGTTTGGGTCTATCACCTTCGTCAATTCAATGAGGCGACATGATAGCATCGGCAACCTCAACCAAACAATGGCGTCGTCACGACGCTTACAACAAACGAGCGGAGGTAAGAGTGGGATTGGGGAGAGCGGCAACTTTTCCATGTCATCGTACCCAGACTTTCAAAGCGGCGCATTTGGACGCAGTAGCGGCGAGGATCTTGGAGGTGCTGGCAGCCCCAGCAGCCAAGGGAGCAACAAGCTACGACCAACCTTCTTACGTGGAAATACGAACGGAAACTCACTCGTACGAATCCAATTTGAACAGCCATTCCGCTGCAATTCTCTCAAACTCATCGTGGGAAACGAGGACGCTGCTACCGCCGCGCTGAACGTTGAATTCTTCTACACTTCGCGCCCGATGCCTTCCCTTGGCCGAAATGGTTGCGAGAAGATTTCCGTCAACCACGTGAATTGGAGCTCAGAGGTGCAGTTGTCCACTTTTGGAGAATCTGGTAGCATTCGCAACCTTGGAGGCGTCATTCCCCACTCGATGAGGATGACGCGTCGCGACCTTGCAGAGAAAGAACATGTGATGCTGGCGCGAATCTTCGAGATTGAAGCGCAAGTAGAAGACAAGACGGCGGCCACTCTAGCGAAAGCTCTACCCTACGAATGTGTGCTGATTCGAACCTCGTCGGAACTTCAAAGTTTATGGTCTCAATTACTGCAGCTCCTCATCATGTGGGGGATGGAGCGGTCATCTGATGTTCAGTACGCACAATTTCGGCTTCTGAGGTATCACCTGGGTGAAATCAAATTGTATGCTCGATGCGATCAGATGGACATCGCCGCAGCTCGCGCTGACCGACTGATGAAGAAGCTTGACGACGCAGTTGGGCCTCTTGGTTTTGGCGGGATTGCAATGCTAGTTGGGCCCCTGATGGCGCTGATCTTTGACGCTGTTCAGTGCGCTGGCGTTGCGGCGAGGCACATCCCGGATTTCTATCACATGGTGGAGTGGGCAAGCGAAGTGCGTCACCCTCTGACGATCGAACTCACCGCTGTCCTCATCGACGCCGCAGGGTACGGTACAGAAGATGACCGCGCAGAGGCGGCAACACTTTGCGAGCAGCTCGCGGCCCAAGGACGGCTTGGAGACGTCACCCGACTTCTACTCCGCCCTGAGGTGCCAGGGATTCCACCGATGAGTTTTTCTACGGCAGTCGTGAATGTATTTAAACAACTGCGCGAGAAAGAAGTCTTCCTTCGCACAGACGGAGAGACAGAAACCTCTCGGTTCCCTGACGAGTCTGAAGATGTGCGGCGGCGCATGGAGTTGGAGGTCACACAGGATCACCAACTGGGCGAAGGTGACGCAGAGTAGAGCAGAGCTCATGTCATCATTGCACATCGGAAAGGAAAGTGTAAACTGTCACATGTACTCCCTTTCATTTTACTAGTGACTCACTTCAAAGCAGTGCGGTTGAAAAATGTACGATACACCTCAACAACACAACAACACTGTTGTGGTTTGTCAACAAGGCTTTATTGTTTGTTTGTTGTATGTGCTCCTGGAAGTGATTTTCTTTTCTCCTTCGCTGTCTTTGAACAAGTTTGTGAGTGTGTGTGTGAGTGGTAATATTGACGCGAAGACAAAGAACAGAATCTATCAAGAAACAAAAACCCTGCATGCCTGGTGCACCGCCGATACCTGCAAATCGAGCTGGCAATACTGTCGCGCACCAGCAGCTGCAGCGTGTGAGTACAGTTGATTTGTATCGCCAGCAGCTTGCGCAAAAGTACGCCGCTGCTATCAACCGAAACGGCGGCTCTCAGCCAGCTTCCTTGACAAAAAAAGAGAATCGCTTCGCGGATCGCAGATGTTGGGTGTGCCGCGTAGAAACTGGCTCGATGATGTACGATCGCAGAGATCTATGCCTCGAGTGTGGGGAGGAAGTCTTGCGCCACGTGCTGCTGCCATTATTAGCCCCTTCTCTTCAAGAGGTCGACACAACGGTGGAGATGAACATTACAGATGCAGAGCGAACCATGACAGCATCCCCGATCTCCCCTCCCACTACTGACATTATTCCTCTGTCCTCATCAGCATGGACTTGTTGGAATTGCAAAGCCATACAACTAGATTCGGTAGAGCAGTGCTCCTGCTGCCGAAAGCAACGACCGCCAGAGGCAGTGTGCTGTCGGTGCGAAGAGAATATTTTGGTGGTGAAGAAATGTGCGACGACACGACGTGAGCATGTTCAATGGCAGTGCAGCCACTGCTCTTTGGCAAACACGGAGGAGGCTGTCGAGTGCCGCGGCTGCCACTCGGGGCGCAAGTGGTACTGCGGTTCGTGCAGTTTAGAAAATCCGTGGACTCGAAGACATTGTGATGCTTGTGGCGGGGATCACAAACTGGACAACGTGTCATCTGTCGTCAATCGAGAATTTCTCAACCAGATGGGCTTCTCCTCGGATGCTCAGTCTCTCCACCGGCAACAGCAGAAGCAAGTAGAGCTCCTGAAGGAGCACACGCGCCGCTTAGAACAGAGAGTGGATAAATTGGGCTTACTTCCGATTCCCATCGACGACGATGGAAACTGCCTTTTCCGGGCCTTATCGTATCAACTAGTGCGCACTGATGTGTTCTTCCCCATCGTACGTCATATGATTGTGGACCACATGGAAGCCCACCAATCTGAATATGCGCTCCTCGTTGGAGGCGATGACTTTGAGAGCTACGTGAGTGGTATGCGCAGAAACACGATATGGGGCGACGAGCTGTGCGTCCATGCGGCCTCAAGGATATTCGGAGCGCATATTCATGTGATCACCAGCGACGAGAGCCGGTGGCATTTACGATACGAACATTCCGATCACAGAAGACCATCCTTGGATGCCCAATCACAACAACATCAACATCAACTCCAGCGTCGCCTGTTCCTGTGCTACCGAAGCCCTGACCATTATTATTGCGTCGTGCATCCCACCAAAGAACCAAAGTCGAGGACGCTCGATTTAGAGGCCACCTTGCGACAGTTTCTTCCCCCCACAGAGCAAGCACAACTAGATAGCGTGCTTCTTCAAAGAAGGAGCTCGGGAGGAGATTTAGGAGCCTCTGTCAATAGCAGTGCGTCGTCTTTTGGCGGTGGTAAAACAACAACAGTATTGCCCCCATCACCGCAACGTTCGCCCATGGCGCCAAGCAACGGCTCATTTGGGCCTCCTGTGGTCCCCCAAAAGCTCCCACCAAACACGTTTCCCCCGCGTCACTCACCGCCCACCACCCAAGAAATTCCACGGTACACATATTCACCTCAGCAGCAACAGCAACAACTACCCCCGCCCCCAGCCAACCCTCCTCCGCGTACTGGCAACGTGCACGTCGTTCTCGGCGGGAAGCCTCCAAGAAGTGACAGCCCGCCGATGATCAGACGCGGCGCTGAAACCCTCCCCACCACTTCGACATCAAATACCATTCCACCGCACCAACAGCAACAGCAACTTCCTCGCACTGCGAATGGAGATGAGCTGCGTTCGAGAGTTGAGCGAACGCCTCAGGGTCCTACAGCAGCGAGTTCGACGCCCATATCGGCAGCTGCTCAGCTCAATGTCGCTCAGATCAACGCGGCTCTTGGCGCCCATGGAAACCAGCAGCGTCCTGTCACACGAAGCTTACGACTTGAGGTCCTCCAGTTTGAACATTTCAGATTACTCCCGCATCCGATTATGGTGCGGCTCTATGTGGCAGGCTCGCCAGACTTGGGACTGCATGTGACGCAACAAGAAACAGTTCGACAAGGACGTGAGGCGACATTTTTGTACCTGTACTCGATTCAGCCTCGCATCATTCTAGACGGAGGTCCAGACCGTTACCCGTGGAAGTCCATCTACCAACAAACCACTCAATATGTGGACGAGGCTCGTCGGTCACAGAGGAACCTGATGCCTCTGTTCCTCTTGCAACATATTCAGTCTGGAGGATTTATTTCCCCGGGTGATGACATGACTTCGAGGACTGTGTTTGCCGAATTGGGACCTGTACCTTGTGCTCCATTGGTGTGTCGCACCACTACAGATTTGGCCAGCAGTTTACTTGTCGTCGACGACGTCAACACCACCAGTAGGTCGAAGCTGCACCTTAAATTCTTCAAGAAGGAATTGATGTGCCCCAACATCAGCTTCGTGGCTGGAGGTAACGATATGTTCTGCTGCCAATACGCCGTGAGTGGCTCACAGTTGGTTGTCCATCAGCTCTTCTCTGGCGCCCCCGAAAGACTTTGCCTCCGTTGCAATCAGTACTACCAGTACCACGGAAGACGAGGGGGTAGCCACGACAATACGAATACCCAACCACATCAACAAACACAACGTGGGGATACTGGGGGAGTAGATCACGGTCGAAGCCCCGGGGGCTGCAACCATTTCAGCCAAGTTGATGAAATCATGGAAGTGATTTCACGATACTGAAAATACCCTCTGCCTGCTTTTGCTTTTTGGGCGACGGCGGTATGTATGACTCCACGCTCCCTGGGAAGGGACGATTGCTTTTGTGGTGTCGTCATCATCCGTGCACCCCATGTCCGGCATGATCGATGATTCTCGCTCGAACGCTTCTTGTTTTCCCCCTCCTGCCAATGTTTGCGCTCTTATCCGAAGAAAATCAAAGGGAATCGAACTAGAAATGCAATTTGCATATTCTAGACTGAAATTGCTTTGTTCGTTGACTCTCAATGCCTCAGAAAATGAGAATGACCTTAACCTGCTTGGTGTTGGCGGTGGCACTGGTTGCTGCATCAGTGTCCAGTTTGACACTGCAAACGGTTGCTGTGATTCATCGCCATGGTGCTCGCACACCGATGCCGTCCGTAAACGCGAGTGCATTATGCCCTGGAGGCGCAGCGGGCTGCGGCATCCTGACGCTCCAAGGGAAGCAGATGCTGACGAATCTTGGCAGGTACCTCCGCCACCATTACAACCAAACGATTGAGCCTTACTCCTTTTATAACCCCGATGTGGTGCACACCCAATCCACTGACGTGGATCGGACCATTCAGAGCGCAGATGCCTTGCTGCGCGGGCTGTACGAGCACCTGGAGGGGACTCCTGAGATGGTGTACCCGGTTGTGAACACCCGCGACATTTCCCGTGAAACGGAGCTGTTGGTGTGGGATGGCTGGCCAGCTCTTGTGATGTGGTCTGCTGCCACCGATTCACAATTTTTCCCAATGCTGTCGAATGACCTCTTACAAAATGTAGTGAATGCGTCGGTTCTTGCCGCCGTTGGAGAAGAAATTGGCCTCAATGAAGAATGCAATCCAACGCTGCCCACCTTCTTTCCATTCCAATGTGCAATCGACGCTCAGGATATGTACTCAGCTGCGATCACGACGGGAACAACGGGAAAATTTCCAGTGACCGGCCAATTTTACCCAAATCTTGTCGAGGCATTGGTGACCTACAACGAGTATGCAATGGGAAAGTTTGACGAAGAAACAAACGACGGAAAATTCTTGGCTGCTGTTGGGTCGTTTGGTTACCCTCTCGCTTTAGCGTTGCTGTCCCACTTGGCTGATGGTGGCCGCAGCTTGACGCACTACAGCGGTCACGACATCACGCTGATTCCTTTATACAACGCACTGGGCAACTTCACGATGCTCAACCCTCGATTCGGAGCGGCGATGATTTTTGAGTCATGGCAACCAGATGACTCCTCCCCGGTCTTTATAGTGGCGAAGTCGGGTGAGCCTGGTCAAACACCTGAGTCTAACTTTACGTACACGTTCCAAAATTTTTCGTTGACGTGCATGACAGCCAGCGGTGCTGTGTACCACTCCCTCTCCGGCTGCCCGATTGGCGATCTTCGGCGTTATGTGAGCTCACGTGCTCCCCAGAGCCCAAGGGGTATCTGCTACACCAGCGACTCAACGCAGCTTGCGCTGAACTGCACGGCGGGAGATTCGGCGCCACCGGAGACGTACTGCAGCTACTACCGTGGTATGTGCCTCGACGCTTGCGGTGACGATGGTGCCATGACCGCGGATTTGTTGTGCGTTCCCATCCCGAGCAGTACTGTTCGTGCCCCTCCCAAAAAGCCTGGCGGTCCCAAACAGCCCACCCGACAGCATTATGGTAGTACGCAACATGGTGCAAAGCGATCTGTTGATCGCCACCGTCGTGGTTGAAAGTGTTTCTCTGGCCCAGCAGTGTGTTGCCAACAGCATCTGGAAGTGATCGATCCCCTCTTCAATTCCTCCATGAAGAAAAAAAAGAGACAAATTAAATCGAAGACGAAAAAGCCCTTATTAAAAGCCTTTAGCATAATTAGGAAACCTTGCAAGGAATCGTTCATTTCTCTCATTTTCTCGTGAAAAGTTCACAAGTCCATTTATGAGCATCGCTTGGCCGCCAGCAGATTTGCCAAAGAGATGAACAATCGTCGCTCCACTACCATGACGTTTGTGATTGGAGCAACTGGGTGCGGAAAGACTGCCGTGGCAGTTGCGCTAGCGAGAGCGCAGCGGCGACAAGACGACGATGGCGCAGTAGCAGGAGGTGATAAGAAGGAGCATCGTCGGTTTATTTGCGTGATCAATTGTGATGTGCTTCAGTTTTACCAAGGGCTGCCCATTGCAACAAACAAAGCGTCGTTGGAGGAGTTGACATTCGAAGACGGCAGTCCCATTCCTCATTATTTCATGTCCTTCTTGTCGCCAGACGGTAGCAGAAAAAGTGGCGTCACTTCCACCTCAACATACCACTCCATAGTCGCCAGCGAGGAGGTGATGCCAGCAGCGAAGGATGAGGAGGAGTCTGAGTGCGATGCCACCACTGCTCCTCCGATGTACCACATTCACGACTACGTGAAGGAGGTCGAATCTTTTCTGTATGATGTTGTGTTCCCACAGTGCGCAGCCGATATCACGACGACAGGTGGTGACGACGATGGGCTGGCGTTCCAACAACGTGTGGGTTGCTCCGTGATTGTATGCGGAGGGAGTCATTACTACGCGCAGTCACTTCTGTTTGAGGGTGGACTGGTCGCCAACACCGGTGATTCTGATGCTGGTGCCACCGTGACATCGAAACGCGATGACGTCGAGGTTGCTACCCCTTCTGGATCCAGATTGTGGGATGTTCTAAACTCGTTAGACCCAAAAGCTGCTTCTCAAGTTCATCCGCAAAACACTCGCCGCATTGAGCGAATGATTGAGCTTGCACGCCAAGGAAGAAAACCATCAGACGTGTACAGCGCTCAACATGGAGGAGGTGACGAGGTAACAGCACCGAGCGAGAAGAAACTGCTCAAGCTTTTTACGCCACGGCTTCTGGCGTCAACGACGCCGCACAACCCAACGCAGCAATCACGTATTCATCCACTTCTGAGCGTTGTGTGGGTTGATGGAAGCCGTGAGTGGCTCCAGTCGCGATTGGATGCACGTGTGGACGATATGATGGCACGCGGGATGGTTCGTGAAGTACAGGAGCTAGGTGAGTGGGCTTCCCAGTATCATCGAAAGAGTGCTGCGCGAACGAAGAGGCCTCGGGATTCTGATGACGCACTCACAACAGACGGTAGCAGCAGTGGAGGCGACGGCTTGGTGACATCCACGCTGCTGAGTGCGATTGGTTTCAAGGAATGGGCGCCTCTGTTTGATGCCAGTGGGATAGGTGCTGCTGCTGCTGCTGAGAGTACGAAGCTGGACACGTGTGTCGCTTCGGTGAAGCAAGCGACGCGTCGATATGCAAGGCAACAGGTCCAATGGGTGAAGAATCGGTTCTTAGGCGTCTACCGCAACCATTGGGAGCAACAAGTTTGCGATGTTTCTCATGATGCTCATCGTCCTGAATGTAGCTCTGCTTCAACAACAACGTTGAGAAAGGTACCATTCTTTCGTCTCGTCATGGACGCATGCTTGGCGATGAAGACAGCTGTTGCTGCAACAACGGCGACGCAGCAGTACCTTGATCAGTGTGTCAGCGCAGAAATCCTGCCCCGGATTGCATCGCAGGATGGAATCGACGTCAACATGGCCCTTCCATCGTATCTTGAGAACCCGCTGCGATGTGGAGGCGGTGCCTGCGATGCTGCTGGTGATAAGTCGGCAGCTGCCGCAGCAACTGCGGTGGACAGGAAAACTCTTCACACGTGCAGCTTGTGCGAACTCGTCGTGTCGGGCGAGGATCAGTGGGCTGCGCACATGGAGTCCAAACGACACAAAGGCGCGCTCCGCCACCAGGCTTTGGTGGAACAGCAGCGTGCCCTTGGTCGTGAAATTCCTGCTCGTGGCAGCAAGAAGCAGCACGCCCCACAGTAGCGCGCGCTTGCAGGTCTTATTTATGTTGCACATTGTTTTCCTCGCAATTCGAGGAGTTAATGCTCGCCCCCCAAGCTGCCCGCTTACACATTATGCTGCTCATGTTTTTGTTTTTGTTACTGCAAAAGTGAGGAAGTAATATTTCTAATTTTGAGCCCACCATGGCGGAAGAGCCTCAAATGTACATCGCGTTGGTGTTCATGATCGTCACGTCTATTGTGTGCATCTTCATCGGCTCCCATCGACTCCTAAAGGATGTTCGTAAAGGGCGCGTAGATGAAGTTCTGCAAGCGGCCGATGCCGCCGCCTTCCCCATCACTGGGTCGTGCGTTCTGTTTGGGCTCTATGTGGCGCTCAAGTTCATTCCGAAGCACGTGGTGGGAATGATCCTGTCAGGATATTTATCGATTGCTGCAGTGTTTGCTTTGGGCAGCGCCATGCGTATGATCACTCCATCACAATTCATATTACGATTCCTGACTGGAGTTTTCAGCATCGCGGTCTGTGTTGCGTATCTTGTCACCAAGCACTGGGTGCTGAACAACATCATGGCAGTCTCGATTTGCATCACCGCAATTTCAGCCCTCAACATTAGCAACTTCAAGACAAGCTCGATCTTGCTGATTGGCTTGTTTATCTACGACATCTTCTGGGTGTTTGGAACAGACGTTATGGTGTCCGTTGCCACCGGCATTGATGGTCCCATCAAAATTCTCTTTCCTCAAACCATCTTCGGTTCCCACGCAAAGAAGTCCCTTCTTGGGCTCGGTGATATCGTCATTCCTGGGTTCTTTATTGCGCAGACGTTAGTGTTCTCAACGTTGTATGTCAAACGCGGAACGTTCTACTTCCGCGTTGCCATGTGGGCATACTTCTTGAGCTTGGTGAACACAATGAGTGTAATGCTGATTTTCCAGCACGCTCAGCCAGCCCTTCTTTACATCGTCCCATGGCTACTCCTTTCCACTCTCACCGCGGCAGCAGTCAAGGGAGACTTGAAGAAACTTTTCCTTTATGATGTTGAGCTCACCATGGAGAAGAAGCCCGTCAAGGCAAAGCCTGCCACGTCCGACGCTAAGAACGCGGCAGGCGAGGAGGATGGCCTTGGGGCAATTCTATGGCATCTTACCAAAGAACTTTTTGGTTTCGTTGTCGAAGAGGAGGAGGTAGAGAAGCCAAAGAAACAGCAGATCAAGCAGCCTGAGAGCCCCAAGCAACAGGAACAAAAGCAGCTGGAGCCGCAGGCGAAGAAAGCAAGCCCGGTTGTTTCGCCTGCTGCAAAACAACCAGCCCAAGCCAAGAAGAAGCAGTAGTAGGTGCTTTTCGATGATGATTCCGTCAAACGGCTTCCTGCAAGTTTGAGGTGTTGCGAGGGCATCGCTGTATGTGCTAATTTGTGGCGTGCGCTCTAGCCGAGGTTTCTCACAATCACATTTCTCTTCTCGTTGTTTCTTTTAGTGCCACTACTATTATTTTTCATTGCCGCATCAATTTCCTGCACTTCCTTCGCAAACTTTTTTGAGCTGACAAAACAGTCCTTAAGAAAGAGAAATCTGCTGCACAACAGAATGCTGCGAGGCTCAAAGTGGGAAGTTTTCGTTTCTGGGGATCATGTTCCAGATCAGAAGCCAGCGGCACGGCCAGACCCAACGATGACCTTGAACGACGCGATGAACGTCCTTGGAGATTTCTGACGTACGGCAAAGCGTGGCGTGCCATCGAAGAGATACAAATTGAGCGTTCGCCGAGCAAACCAGTTGGTGACATTGCAATCTATTTGTGCTCGGAGCTTCACCTCACACATAAATCTGTGTTGAGTGCCTTCACTACGTTTGGCTCACGGATGCTAGCGAGCTCACAGAAGACATCCTGGTGTGCTCGCTGCAAATCAGATGCAAGCGTAAAATGAGCTGTCATTGCATCTTCCCCTCTATTTTCTCCTTTTCGTCTTTCAGATCCTTTTTTTGATCTTTTTTTCAAAAATGAATAAATAAATTACCCCCTCAAATATCGATGCATTTCGTTGCTTCAGTCATTCGAGTTCACTCCTGTGTGTTGCACAAAGAACCTTCACGACTTCCACTTTCTCACCATAGCAATGATGATGATGATAATTATCCGGAATTGTTCCAACTTGCCTTTTTCCCAAAAGTGAAGGATCCACTTTCCATTCAAACAAAAATTGTGAGTAACACGAGCAAGAAAAAAATCCTCTCCTAAGTCCTCAATTACAAAGAGTTGACAATCACAGAAAGCAAAACTAAGATCAACCCTCATTTGCTTTTAGGCTTTGAAGTGCACGTTCCCCAACACGCACCAAATTCCTAAACGCAAAACAAATTAACAAACCATTTCATCACACAAAAAAGTCCCTCATCGAGCAAGTCACCCGCAAGAAACAAATCTTTCAAAAAAAAAAAAAAAATGCTCCGCGCTACTGTTGTCCGATTTCATGCCGCTCCTGTCAAACGCAACCCAAATGAGAGTGCAGCCAAGTACTACGGTAAGATGGCGTGGGAGGCTATGAGGCACATGTACCACGGCTTCCGTCTGTTTTATCTGAACACCAAACTTGCCTGGCGATACAGCAAGCAAATGCGCAACGGAGTTGCACTCACCAGGCGTGAGCGACAGTTGCTAGAGAGTGCGACAATGGACTTGCTTCGACTGGTGCCGTTCAGCTTTTTCATTATTGTTCCTTTTGGTGAACTTCTGTTGCCGGTTGCCCTCAAAATGTTCCCCGGACTCATTCCAAGCACATTCGAGACGGAGTCGCAAGGAAAGAACCGTGCGTACCAGTCTGCCATGAAGACGCTGGTCGCTCGCCAGCGATTGAGCGAGTACATGACGACAACGCTCGTGGCCTCTACCAAGGATCACTCTGACATTCTCCGTCGTGTTGTGGGAAGCGATTCTCTTGATAAGAAGCAAATCAAATCGATAGCTCATTTATGTGGCCGCGACGGTCCACTAGGCGTCAACCGCTTGCCTCCCCCAGTCCTCCGTGCACTCGCGCGAACAACTGGGGTGTACCAAGTGTGGTATACGATTCTTCCGTACAGCATCACTGCACCCAAGATGCGCAACGCAATCATTGCGCATTACACGAAGTTGAAGAGAGATGATTTAGCCTTGTCCCAGGAAGGTTTAGATGACTTGACGTTGGATGAGCTCATCAAAGCAAATCAGGTGCGTGGCATGCGGTGGATTGAAGACAAGGAAACGCTACGTGTTCAGCTTCAGTGGTGGGTGAGTTTGGCGAAAGATCCCCGCGTTCCGTACAATACACTGTTCTGGTTGAAACCCACAAGGTATTCCCTTCGTCAAACGATGAAAGGGCTGCCAGTGGATCAGCGACGACAGCTCCTTGGTATTCAAAATTTACCAGAAAACGTTCGTGGTAGCCTCGAGAAGCTCTGTGATAATGTGAAAGGAAACAACAAGATTGATGAAGAAGAAGATGCAGATGCAATTGCTCAGCGTGTTGAAGACAATCAAACTGCTGCTGCCTCGTCTGGTGAACGCCTTGCTGTCCAGAACGCTCACCTCTTACTCGGTGAATACCTGCGAGCAGACAATGTTAAACGTATTTTTGAGGAGATTCGGCTGGAGAAGCCTCCTAGTAAGCCGGTGACTGTGGCGGATGTCACCGATCACCTTGGCCCGGATGTTGGCATATCAACGCACGTCGTTTCGAACATATTCGACGCGTTTGACTTAGGAGGCGGTAAGGACGAAGTCACAGAGGCGGCATTGGTGTCGATTGGAGCGCGCTGCCTGGCAGAGTCCAAGCGACAGAAGAAAGAAACACCAGCTGCCCCCGCAAGTGCGACCTCAACCGCACAGGAGTCTTCAGCTGCTGGTGCGGCAATTTCTACAGACAAGTCGACGCCATCGAAGTAACCAAAGAGCTTCTACAACCCCCCTACTCTACTGCATTATCTCTTTTTTTTGTTGCGATGATCCTCTTGTTCACACAGCGATTTCACCCCTTCGTGAGGCGGATGGAGCCTGTGGCGGGGGCGATGAATGCGAAGAGAGCGACACGAAGAGTTTCTTCCACCAAGGAAAGTTCCTCTTCGCTTAGAGAAACACACAGACAGACACACACACGACTTTTTCAGTTTTGATGGCACATTGTTCACCAAAAGTGTGTGTCAACTGCTGCACGTTTGGGAGCCATCCCAAATAAGACGAATCACCATCTCCAAAAAATGATCTGAATAATTCTTTTTTATGAGCCTACTTGAGAGATGGGTGCTGGTCGATGATTTTTGTCTCATTTTTTTTTCGCAAGTAGTGAAATACAGGAAATAAATCTAAGTGCGCATGCCGTTTTTCAAACCTAGTGGCCCATCGAGTGAGCGACGGCCATTGTTATCATCAACATCTTCCGCTTCACCTGATGCAAGAAGTATGTCTTCTGTCGCTCGACCGCATTCCTCAGCGGAAATTGCAGAGAATGACCCCGCGCTCATGCGGGCATCAATGGCATCTGGAGACTCTAGTAGCTTATCTAATTCAATGCGAAAGTTTTCACCATCTTGGCACCCAAAACTTCGACGCGAACAGCGCTCAGCGATTTCAAAAGATCAGTGGAGCCGGTTCCTATCTTCACCAGGGATCACTCTGTCGTTTTCGAACGTTAGCGTTGTTCAAGGACGCTGTTGGAATTCTCGCCGGGAGCATCAACTTGTGCTGCAGAGTTGCGTTGGACTGTTGGAGCCAACCAAGCTTCACGCGATTGTCGATGTCGATCGATCCACTGTAGCTGGCCTTGCGCTGATGGATGTGCTTTGCGGAAGCACAACGCCAGCGGAGGGCTCAGTTACTGGGAATGGTATTCCCGTTTCGTCGACAACGTTTCGAAAAGCAGTTGGTATGGTGGCAACACTACCTGAGACGGTGATCTTCGGGAACCTTACCGTAGGTGAGAATATTGCGTTTGCGCTGGAGATGCGCTGCCGTTGCCCTCCAGTGCCGTATCCCACAGAGGAAGAATTATTCTTTTTAGAAGAAGAGCGACAACGGTTTGGCATGGACAGCTCAGATCTGCCGTGGTGTGGGGGCTGCTGCTCGGGCGAGGGTGGTTGCTGCTGCAGTGCCAAGTGTGTTCACAATTGGTTGCCGTTTCTTAAATTCGGTCATGAGGGGCAATGGAGTCGAGTTCTCGCTGCGCTGTCGTTCTTTGATCTGGAAACATCCACGAAGGCGCGCGATCTCAGCCCTTTCCGCAAGCTCCTCCTAACGTTAGCAATGGAGCTCGTATTGGATCCCCCCATCATCTTCCTATCTGTTCCGTCGCTTCTTGCGTCGTTAGACCCGCACAACGTGTCTGAACTGATGTTTTACCTAAAGCGCATGTGCGTCGATCTCGGAAAAACGGTGGTGTGCCTCATGACCAGCCTCCCGTTCACCGTGTTCGATTCCATTGATACCGTTGTCCTTCTTGGTATGGAGGGACAAACGTTGTACAGTGGAGACAAGAGTGAGATGTTGTCCTATGTGTCGATGCTTGGACTTCCTGCTGATCTGTTGGCATCCCCGATGTACGACTCATTCGCTCCTCATTTTGGAGAGCGAGGCCGCCATGCCGTTTCGATGCTTTCTTCGAATAAGAGTATCAATAGTTTTCACTCTGTTGCGTCTGCTGCCCCGGCACCTCCACCACCTGCTCGCCACGATGACGACGACGCTGAGCATGGCCGTGGTGGATTAGCAAGGCCCCGATGCTCAACAGCACCCGTGGCAACGACAGCGTCCATGTCTGCACCGTTTGAGCGTAACACAACAGACACGTTCCGTGAGTCGCCATATTCACCGCTTCGACGCGGGACTACGATGATCACAGATGACGAGGGTAACCTCGTCGTGAACACTGGTCAAGCGGTGGTGGACTTGGCCGTCTTGTGGGCTGAAAATCCCACGACAACGGCCAAATTTGCAGCATTATTTTACGACAGTGCCACGCGACGTGTTTTGACGACACGCCAAGAAGAGTTCGCCTCCAATGCTGTGGGTTCGCTCGCATTCACATCGCCGCAGAACATCACCTTCCTCAAGTTTCGGTCGCAGTCATCATATCGGCAGATTATGTCATTGATGCATGTGTTCGCCCTTCAGGCGATTCGTGCATCCGATTTGTATTTGATGTGGCTGATGCTCTCCACTGTGCTTGGCGTGACATCTTGGCTCGTCACAAAACAAAACAACGACCAGATGGGCATGATGAACATTCGTGGCATTATGTTCATTTTATTTTTCGTCACGCTGCAAATCAACGTTGGTCACGCCGACATGTACGCGTCAGAGTTACAACTGTACCGGTACCAACGGGACAGCGGCTTCTACTCCATGCCGGTGTATGTGATTGTGCTGCTGCTGCGTATTTCCGCAACACGATTCTTATTCATTGCGACGATTGCACCGTTTGTCGTCTATTTGATGCAAACCTCCCGGTCGCTGATTACGCTCATCGGCCTGCTAAGTGTGTCTCACTCTCTTGTCGTGTTCAGCGAAGCTGCGCTGATTGGCAATGCGCGAGTGGTTCAAGTTCTATCTCTCATGTACGTGGGATATTGCGTAATGTTCTCTGGATTCCTCATCAACCTCACCTCGCTCCCCAGTGTATTTGGCTACGCCAGCTTGCTTCGCACAGGCTACGCCGCAGCGGTGGCCGAGGAGTTGCGAGGAAAGCCAATGGCGTGCGATGGAGGCAATTCGTCTGCGTGGACGAATCATTCGTCGTACTGCTATTATGGCGATGAGTACCTTCGAGCCGAGGGATTTGAGTATGATGACGTGAGCAGAGCGTCGAATGTGTTTGTTGGAGTGACAATGGTGTGCCTCGTTATCATATCGGTGAGACTCTGGTGCATGTAACAAAGTCATTTCAAAATATGAAGAAACGACGAAAGGGAATTTGTGTTTGCATCGCTCTCCCCTCTCCATTTCACGGCATTTCAATACAAAAATAACGATCGCCGATGAATTCTTTGCTGTCCTTCGTTTCCTTTCGTTGCAAAGATCAGGGTGATTCTTGTCTGTTAGTGTGTGTGCTCCCGGGGGAAAAAAACACACGTTTCGAAAACTTCTGGGCGTTTTATCTTTTTTCCTCTGAGAGAGGAACTATTGCTAAATCAATGAATGGACTGTCTAATGAGGTGATTGCTGACTCTGTGTCGGCTCAGCGCAAACGTGCACCTGCTCGACGAGTCGCAAACGTCAACACGACTCAAATCGATTACGAAGACCGCCGCTCTGAACTGCAGCGATACCTTGTGCAACAGCGCAAGCGTCAAGAACTTCAGGGGGGCAGGCCGATGACGTCTTCCAGTGGCAGTAGTGGTCGTGGTGGTGGGGCTACGTCGGTCAACGAGCCGCCGCCATTTTGTGAAACACCGAATGGTCAACTTCAGGCTAGGCGTCGATACATTCCAAAGAACACTCTCGGCATACCTGGTGGCACTTCGATGGCCCCACACTCCTCTGTATTCGGCGGGGCTCGGAGAAAGCCAGGACTCTTCGCCAAGGCATGGGCTCTTTTTATCTGTTACGCGTCGTTAGTACCTTCGAAGTACTTGTGGATTATCTTCGGACTGATGTTGCTGAATGCCAGAAGACTGATTGCTATGTTTGTGTCGTCCGAGACACAAGTAGAGGGATTCGGCCAACCCAACGAGCACAAAAGTGAAATTACACCAAACTAGCAAGCAGTGGCACAAGTTGATCAATCAAGTGTCTTCCACTTGCACTTCGCTTTGTTTCCTCTTTTTTTTTTTTGTTCATCGCCAAGTGCAACATCTTTTCCTCCGTTTGTTTTGATTGCAATTTGGTTTATTACTGTTTGACTGTTGTGGACTCAGACTGAGAACGTTTTTGAAAATAAAAACCCTTTGGGCGCTCTTTGCTCGTTTCCGCCCGCACATAGACCAGGACACACTTATGCCTGACTCACCTGCGCCACAAAGCGCCCCCTCACGAGGCAGCGGAAACGTTGGACGCAATGCCCGCAGCTCAACAGACAATACCGTTGGCATCACCATGATGCAGCAGTGCCTTGTTGGCTCAACAACATCTACTGCATCGACGGCATGCACTGCTGCTGGAGTTGGATTGCCTTCGCCATCATCGTCATCGTTTGCATCGACGACTTGTGGTCATGTAACTCTCCTCCGCAATGGCAAGCGCATGCGATCATCAACAAATTCATCACAGGACGAGGGGAGTAGTAGTGTCGCAAGGCCTGCCTTCATGAAACGCCTTGAACGTCCCGCTGCTGCTCCAACTTCAATGAGCTCAGCACCCACGCAAGCGTCATGCCGAACGTTTTGTCAGCCACTTCGTGGGAGGAAGCCCAACGGCTCACCAAGGGTGAATTGCACCGACGCCCATGCCGACGATGACTTGCTGTACGTCATGATGTCACCCGGAAAGCCGGAAGTGAATACACAACGTGCGAACGGTTTGCACAAAGAAACACAAGTATCGCCATCGTTGCACGTTCCGTCTTTAGGTAAGGGAGGACGAGAAACCTGCGTCTCGACTTCCTCTGCAACAAACACCAATTGCCGAGAGGTAAGGTCCGCTTGGACACAAACGCGATCGTTGATGTTTTCTTCATCCACGTCGTTTTTGCAAGAAGCAACAACGCCAGCGTTGCCACAAAGCATGAATGAGGCAAGTCACAGCCTCCCACGATCACCCCCCTCGGTATCCTCAGCCTCAATTCTTTTTGATCATCGACTACGGAGCGATGCGTCCTCACAAACGTCAACTGCTATCATTTCCTTTGCCGCCGTGCGCTCCGACTTATCGGAGCTCATCATCACACTTCAAGCGTTTTTGTCAGTTTCATAGGTGCATGCCAATCTTGGAAGCGGAAACGTCAAACGCGTTTCTATTTTCATTATCAAGCAATGTGACGAACGCTTTCTCTTCACAGAACTTTCTTTTCGTTCTCTCTGGGTTTTTTTCTTGTCTCATTCTGGTCTGTGGTCTCTTTTGTTCAGAATCCTTCGACAATGGCCTTTTATTTTGTTGTGAAAACTGCCAACTCATAGTGCGAGAGAATCACAAAAATAAATCTTTAGCGACATTAGTTTCCAATACAAATGACCCAACTTCCCTTCACACACCTCACGCACGAGCAGGCCACCGTACGCTACGGCCTCGACCCAGACCGCAACCTCTTCAAGACCACCACCCCGCAGGTATGTTGCGGCGAGCAGTTCCAGAAAAAAGAGGAAATTCGCCAGTACGTGCACGCCACGATGGAGGTGTACGAGAAAGTGTTCGAGTGCCTGAACAGCACGGAGTCGTTCCTGATCCAGCCTGTGCACAAGCTGCGCCACCCGCTGATCTTCTACTACGGCCACACCGCGACGTTCTTCATCAACAAGCTGGTGGTTGCCGGCCTCACCACGCGTGTCAACCCCGCCTTCGAGGAGATGTTTGCGGTTGGCGTCGATGAGATGTCGTGGGACGACCTCAACGACGCGCACTACAACTGGCCGACGATCGCGGAGGTGAGTGCGTATCGCCTGGCCGTGCGCGACCGCCTGGACGCGCTGATGCGCGAGTCGAAGTTCGAGCTGAACCTGCCGCTGACGTTCGCAAGCAGCACGCAGGAGGACGCGAACAGCCTGTGGTGGGTGATGCTGATGGGTGCCGAGCACGAGCGCATTCACCTTGAGACTGCGTCTGTGCACGTGCGCGAGCTGCCGATGCACCTGGTGCTGCCGGAGATGGCGAGCTTCTGGACGCGGTGCCCGGAGAGCAACGACGCCGCGCCGACGAACGAGATGATCGAGGTCGACGGCGGGAGCGTCGAGGTTGGGCGAGCCACCGACTCGAGCGTGTACGGATGGGACTGCGACTACGCGGTTGGCGGCAACAAGCACGCGGTCGCGCCGTTCAAGGCGAGCAAGTTCCTGGTGTCGAACGCTGAGTTCTTTGCGTTCGTGAAGGCGGACGGGTACCGCCGCCAGGAGTTCTGGGACGCGGAGGGGTGGTCGTGGGTGGAGTGGAAGAAGCCGCAGCACCCGTGGTTCTGGGTGCGCGACGACTCCCGCGTGAACGGATACGCGCTGCGCCTGCAGACGGAGCTGATCGACCTGCCATGGAACTGGCCAGTCGAGGTGAACCACCTCGAGGCGCGCGCGTTCTGCACGTTCAAGGGCCAGGCGACGGGGAAGAAGCTGCGGCTGCCAACGGAGGCGGAGTGGCTGCTCCTGCGCGACCGCTACGTGAAGCAGGACCAGTTCGAGTGGGGCAACGCGCCCGGCAACGTCAACCTGGAGCACTACCGCAGCTCGTGTCCCGTGGACAAGTTCGCGAATGGCCCGTTCTTCGACATTGTTGGCAACGTCTGGCAGCACACCGAGACGCCCGTGTACCCCTACCCCGGCTTCGCGGTGCACCCGTACTACGACGACTTCTCGATGCCGACGTTCGACGGGCGGCACTACTGCATGAAGGGCGGCGCGTGGGTGAGCACCGGCAACGAGGCGACGCGCGATGCGCGCTTTGCGTTCCGGCGCCACTTCTTCCAGTTCATCGGCATCCGCTACGTGGACGGCAGTGACGTGAACGAGACGTCGCACCTGCGCAACGTGCTGGGGATGGACCCGGAGGTGGACGCGGTGACGGACTTCGGCTTCCGCGCAAGTTTCGGCCCTGTCGGCAACGCGTCGGAGACGCTGGCGAAGACTGCGGCTGCCCTGTTCGCGAAGCACGCGAAGGTGCCCGCCCGCCGCGCGCTGGACCTGGCGTGCGGCGCGGGCCGCGTGAGCTTCGAGCTGACGGAGACGTTCGAGACGGTGATTGGCTCCGACCTGACTGCCCGCCGCTTGATCCCCGCGTTTGCGCTTCGCGAGCGTGGCTCTGCGTCGTACAGCGTCGTTGACGAGAACGGGCAGCGCGTTGCGCGCGCCGTCGACGCGTCTGCGTTCCCCTGGAACGGCACTCGCGAGCGCGCGTACTTCTACCAGGCGGACCCCGCGAACATGCACGGCCACATGAGCAACTTCGACCTGATCGTTGCGTGGAACGTGCTGGAGCGGAGCTACCGCCCGACTGCGATCCCTGCGCACCTTCTGTCGCGCCTGAATCGCGGCGGCATGCTGATCATTGGCGGCCACTTCGAGTTCAACGAGACGCTCTCGGCACGCGAGACCTGGATCACCGGGAACAAGCAGGATGCACTGGTGGCCCTGCTTGGTGGCGCTGCGGCGGTTGAGGTTGTCGGCGAGCCGATCGTTCTGCACGCAGCGTACCCAGAGAGCGAAACAAGCGCTGAAGTGAAGCGCGTCACGCTGGTTGCGATCATTAAAAAGTAGTTCGAGGTGACGATGAGTGAAAGCACTTTCGGATTCTCTCGTGGGTGGATCGGAGTTGGCAAACGATTGGGTTGGGGTTTTTGTTTTTTGTTGCTGGTGGCAGAATGAGGGGATTCTCCTTTTTCCCTCTCGCTGTTGACAATTTGCTGTTAGCTTTTTGTACATGGCCCGGTTACTACTTGACATTTGTTAATGGTAGGATCACCCGATTTCGCAACAGCAGTGACAAAAAAAAAAAAAAAAACACTAGCAGGATGTTACTGACAATTCGTGCATGAAAGTTCTCAGTGAATCTACTTCTAGGTGCCCAATTGGATTCATACACGTTTCATACACGTTTTTTTTTCCTTACGTCTTACCTCTCCCATCGTTGTTTGCTTATGTGTTCTGTTGTAATGTTCATGAAATTTCGGGTATCTAAGCATTGCGTGTATTTTGTTGTTTTGTTGCGTGTCTATTTCAGCGCAGGAGTCACATTGGTAAGATTACCCCAAAGTCGACTGCTGAAAATGACCCTTGATTTGTCGTGTATTTTTATTTTTGTTGATTGTTGGTCAGCGTTCCAGCTGTTCCAATCGACATTGTTGTTGGCTTTTTTTTTCTTCCTTTGGGTCTTAGTTTGTTCACGTTGTTGATCTTCCCCTTTCTCACCTTTTGAGCAAATCTTGTGCGCGTGCTAATAACAAAAAAGACAGATTAGTGTAGTGCGCGTGCTGGACGCTGTGTGTGTGTGTGTGCGCGTCCTTTAACACCTCCCTTCCTTTCTTACCTCACGTCGAAGAAATTGCGTGCCTGGTAGCTGAAACGAGCAAACAGAAGCTGATGATGCTTCAAAATCGTGTGTTTTGCACGAAATGCAAAGAAAATCATATCAAAGCAATTTTCGAGTTCAAAAATTTCTCTCGTTTCTGCTTCCCACGCTTTTCAATTTCCCAAACGAGCAAATCAACGATTCCCTTCAACACAGAGCGGTAAGGGGGAGAGAGCGAGAGTGCCCACCAAGTTGTGCTTTGCCACGGATCGCATTGCAATTTGGGAGCCCAACTTGCGAGCACTCTCTCTCTCTTTCTCACCGTTCACCGAGGCGGCGGCAGCACCGTTGGGTTGCAATATCGTCACTTGTTTTTTTTTTTTTTTCAAATTTGTCTACAAAATAACTTGCAGGAAGAGTTCATCACTCAATCCTCAAAACAACAACACACAATTGTCTCACATCCTCATTCAACAAAATTGATCCCACACAAATGACCCAACTTCCCTACACGCACCTGACGCATGAGCAGGCCACCGTACGCTACGGCCTCGACCCTGACCGTAACCTCTTCAAGACCACCACCCCGCAAGTATGTGCGGCGGAAAACCTCTACGACAAGAAAGAGGAAATTCGCCAGTACGTGCACGCCACGATGGAGGTGTACGAGAAGGTGTTCGAGTGCCTGAACAGCACGGAGTCGTTCCTGATCCAGCCTGTGCACAAGCTGCGCCACCCGCTGATCTTCTACTACGGCG